>VMDR010004597.1:0-58606 GCA_007922815.1 Macrotus californicus
GTCTGGGAGGTACCAGTCTTCTAAAATTTGTTGAACTGGCTTTATGGCCCATTAAGTGGTCGATTTTCATTAATGTTTTATGTACTTAGAAAAAGTGTATACTATAGATTTTCCGATTATTAATTATGTCATTCAAATTTTCTGTCCTTTTATATTTTTGTCTATTTGATCTTAATCAGAGAGATGTGTTAAAATTTCCTACTATGATTGTGGTTTTGTCTGTGTTTTGTTGTAGTTTCATAAATGTTGTTTTCATGGATTTTGAGGCTAAAAGATTAAAGGTATTATGTAAATTAAGAGTTGTTATATTTTCTTGGTAAACTCAGTGTTTTCACCTTAAAGTCTGTTTCCCCCTGATATTTACATAGCTACACTCACTTTTGTATTTCCATTTTTCTTCATTTTTATGATTTAGATGTCTCTCATAATTAGCATTTATTTGGCTAATTTAAAGCATCTGGTCTGATAGTCCTTTTCCTTTGCTTGGAGCATTTAGACCCTTGTTTTCATTGTGATTATGAAAATATTTGGATATAATTATTCCATTTTGTTTTGTCCTTTCTCTTCATTCCACCTTTTCTGTGTTTTCTTTCTCCTTTTGAATGAATTTTTTTCTTCAGTTTTTCAACTTCTACTGGTCTGGAAATTATGGACTCTTTCAATTATGTTATTGATTACTTTGCAATTATAATTATAAAACTCTAAAGTTATCAATATTTACCTTCCTTCCAAACAATAGCTGGGTCACCCTCACTCCACTCATCACTCCCACCTGACTGACAGATGATTGCCTCTTTAATCTCTTTTTAAACTTTTTATTTTCTTAAAGTTTTTTTTTATTTATTAACTTTTAGGGAGAGGGGAAGGGAGGGAAAAACAGGGGGGGGGGAATAGAGGGAGAGAAACATCAGTGTGCTAGAGATACATTGGCTGCCTCTTGAACGCCCCCAACCAGGGACCTGGCCTGCAACCCAGGCATATGCACTGACTGGGAATTGAACCGGCAATTTTTGGTTTGCAGGCCGACACTTAATCCACTGAGCCACATCAGCCAGGGCTCATTTTTAGTTTTGATTTTGGAGAGGGGGAGAAATACAGGGAGGGAAACATTGATGTGAGAGAAAAACAGTGACTGGTTGCCTTCCATATGGGCTGGTACACGCCTCCACCTAGGACCTATGCCGCAACCCAGGCATGTGTCTCAACTGGGAATCGAACCAGCGGCCTTTCCATTTGTGGGATGATGCGCAACCAGCTGGCCACACTGGCCTAGGCACCTTTTTATTCTCTTCTTGTAAAAACCATTTGGTTCATTTAATAGAATCTTGTTCTGTGTCTCTTCCTGCCTCCATCGCCTTCCTGTCTTGGTGATCAAGATGCACCCTAGAGTTTATTTTGACATTCCCTATTTTCCTGTTATTCTACTTAGTTTCTGCATTTTAAACTTTTAATATCAGAACTACTGAAGAAGCACATCCCTTTAATTTTCATCCTGGCTACTCCTCTAGGAAATCAGACATGGGCACAGAAGTTTGGTTCTTCTCCATCAGAACTCTGTGCTGAATGTGGCAGAAAGTCCACCTCCAAATGGCTTCACTACAAACCAAAGTTACTGGCTTAGGTAATTAGAAAATTCAGTGTCACCAAGGTCCTCATTTCTCTCTCCTTTCCCCTCCGTTTTCTGTGGTCTTGGCTTCATCCTCATGTTCTGTATGGTGGTCCCTGTCAACTCCACCCTCTCCCCTCATGAAACCAGACAGTCACATCAGTTCCTGCCAAAACCCTTACACCACACCTTCCCTGGGAAGGACCATCTTTTCTGGTAGCTGCTGCCCACTCTGGCTTCTGGGGGTCATTTGCCTGTGTTGGCCTGAGTTGGGCCATGTGTCCACTGTGTGGCGAGGGTTAATGAAGTTCTCTAATTGGCTTAATCCTGTCACAGCTCACCACAGGTCTGCAAATAGGATTGATCCCACCCAAATGCACAGTGGAGATGGGGGAGGGGGAACCCACCAAACGCTGGCTGGGAGTCGGAGGAAAGGGTGCTGTGGAGGTAATGAGTAAATGTCCTCTGCAGCTCTCTCTCACTATATTCCCCAAGTAAGACCTGAGGATGTCAGCTCCTCTTGTTGACGCTCAGACAACGCTGGACGATCATTTTTTCATTTAAACCCAAACTAAACAGGGCCCTAAGTCCCCAAATTTGCATTGTCATTCTTAGAAAAAATTCTCTAGGAAATCCCAAGTATTAATCAGAATTCCTAAATTCTAAAGTTCTGACTGAGCTATATATCTACCCTCTCCTCTCAAGAGGTGGGAGGGGAAGAGGGTGTTCAAAGAAAGGGCAATTGAATCACACGGCGTGCAGGAGCTCACAGAAGACCTGACATTTCCCCTGATGAGTGACTGGGGTGTGGGTGCCCCGTTGCTGCACGTATTCTTTCTTGAGAAATACTTGATTGCTTTAAGTGATACCCCACTGTTGGAAGTAGGAGGCAGAACAGATTTGGAAAGAAGCTTTACCTAAGTGAAGAGGAAATTGCCTGTAGGCAGCAGGAACATACTGCATTTGAGTTTTCCACCTTTGGTTTTCCAGGGGACAGGATTGCATCTTAAGGGATGCTGTTAAGTGTGACTTGTCCTCAGAAAAAATACAGTGAAAATTTCAAATTCATGCTACAAAAAAACAGATTAAGCTAATTTTGGCTAATCTTCATGTACTATTTGCAGTAGTGACTGAAATAAAGATTAATAACCTTGACCAACATTAGCATAATCCTCTTTAATGCTGGATATAAAATTACATTATTTTAATAATCTAATTTAATGTTTCCTAACCAGTAGGGGGGGGGGGGTTGGTAGATTTGCAAGTATTAGCTCTAAATTTGTTAAACGAAAGGCAGATTAATTTGAAAATGATCAATGCCTCTGGAATATGATACACATGAATTAGTTTAGCCAGTCACAATATGCATACCTTTGTTTTCAGTGAGAGACCGATAATGTGGTATATGTGTGTGTGGTGTGTGTCTCCGTGTGTATGTGAACGTGTGCCTGTGAGGGGGGAAGCAGGGACCTTTCATTTTTATCTAATATTTGTAAAATTGATGAATCTAGGGAGAAGAGGGCAAGGCTCTAGGCAGGCCTCTGCTTCCCACACGGCACAGGTCTCCCAACGTGGTGGCACAGCTCTCCATCCAGTCTCTATCCTAGTTCTCCGTTTGGCTTGGGGCCAATCACTTTTCTTGGCCCTCCATTTCCTCTGTGCAAGGTAGGGGTCACGGCATACAAAAGGGCTTTCCCCCAGATGCTGGAGGAGTTTCCAAGTTTCTTGAGTGGCTGTATTTCTGTCTGAACTGCAGGCACTGGACTTAATCAGAAGGCGCTGAATTTAGCAGAAATGTTCGGTTCAGAGAACCAGACCCACCTCTGAGACCTAACGTCCTGTTTTTCCAGCGTTCACAGCCAGGGAGAACGTAGTAATGGGTCAAGTTTTCTTTAAGACTGACAGCAACATTGTATTTAATGGTTAAAAATAGTTAGGAAAAGACCAATATGTGTAGCCTGGCAGGTTACCTAACTATTTTTGTGTTAGGTTTAGTCAGACACCTGCTAGCAAAGACATTTTTAATCTCAACGTTTTTTGCCTAATGAAAAATGTCGAGATGGCCTTCCCCCATCCTTGCCCAGAGCCGAGGCCAAAGAAAGACATTAAGCCCAGACTGCCTGCCAGGAGAAAACAGAAGGCTGCAGCAGCCAGGCAGAGAAATCCTGAATGAATAATGACCTGGTAGCACTGTTTGCCAATACCTGTGGAGCCTGAATGCAAATTAGCACAGGTTCACGGGTCCAGAACTGGCACTGCAAGCAAATCGCCATCTTTATACAAATCTTGCCCCCCTCACCTTGATTTCCCCTTCCCTACCACTCCTTGCCAACTCAGGGGAAGGTAGACATTTTGGAGAGCACTTGCCAGGCTGAAAGGTGGAGGGGTGAATTTCAACTCAGCAAGCTCTGGGTACCCCTAGAACTATCTGGAGGGCTTGAGGACAATGCCCAGGAGCCAACCCCTGAACTTCCAGGGGTTGAGGGCACGGACTGGGGTGTTTTCAAAAGCTTCTGAGATGATTCTAGTGTGAAGCAAAGGCTGAACACCTCTGCTCAGGTACCGGGAATGACTGCAGTGTTTCCCTGCCTGATGCTTTATTTGAACATGACTGCAAGCCTGCCTCCTCACATGGCGGCATGTTGATGCCCGCTGCTCACCTTAGGAGCGGCTCTCACCTTCTCTCTAGGTTGTTAAAACGGAGTTAGGTATCACAGCCGTTTGCATGTCTGCATGTTGACAGGGCCAGTCTCCCGAGTCAACTGCCATCAACACCAGGGTGATCGGGCCTTGCTAAAGAGGTGACTGGTTCCAGGGGCCCTGTTTCCAGTCTCAGGGAAGATTTCCTCCTTAAAAATTCCTGCTTTCACAACTGAAGACACAGGGAAGGAAGACAACCAAAGTAAAGAAGATTAGCTGCTTGCATTTTTGGGTTTTGGTTTGAGTCAGTTCCCTTCTTGTTTTTACTTAAGGCCATCATGTTGCATGCATCAGCATTTGCTAGAACACGTTTTAAATGCCCTTTCTCTCCACTGCAGTCCAAGGGACTCAGCCTGCCCTCGAGGGCCCCCTCCCACCCTTTGCACAGAGAAGATGCAGCCTGCCCACCCAGCCCACCATCCACATTCCAAACACCCAAGCCCGGGTCTCGACCACCCATGGGCAACACACAGTCTCGTTCTTACTCACCCAAAGGTGGCCAGCAATAGAATTTGAGCCACCAAGTTTCCGTTCACTCCCAAAATGCGCTGAGAACATAGGTTGAGTTTTATGCTCGGTTTCCTCCAGCTCAGTTCTCCCATGTGAATAACGAATAATATTGTCATCCACCTGACAGGGTGACAACTAACTTTTTGATAGTTGAGGTCCTTGGATGAAAGGTGTTGTTTATAAGTACAAAGTATTATTATTTAGTAATCACTGAGATGGTAAATGTACCCATTCATTAGGAATTTTTGCAAGAGGGCTTTAAGGAATGAACATGAAATGTAGAAATGCAGAAATGTAGCTAGATGCATTTTTGAAAATATTTTGGGGTCTAAAACTTAGAAAAAATCCCAAATATTAGATATTGGGATTTAGGTGAAGGCACCTAAATTGCATCATCATCATCATCATCATTTTGGCCTAGAGCTACAGAAAAATTCTTGGGGAAAGTGACGGTGTGGGGTTTTATTTTGGGGGGGCTTGATTTCCCTTCTCCTGGCCGGGAAAGTGGCTGCAGCAGTGGAGACAGCTGGAGAGACCTGTTGTCTTTCTGGGCCGCTCCAACATTTCGCAGTGTCTCTTCTGATTGGCAACGTGAATGGGTGTGGTCGCCACTCGGGCAGGGAGCTACAGAGAAGATTTAGTTGGCTTACAGGAAAAATTGCCTCCTTGAGCTCATGAGCAGAGCAATGTAAACCTGGTGGCTCCCCTGGAGTTCTGGGGAGCTTCTAACCCGAGAGGATGGTCCCTTGCAAGCTGTCACACCATAGAAAGAGAAGACCTGTGGCTAACAGAGAGCCCAATTGACACGGCATTGTGTGACCGCAGAAAGGCAGGGTGCAGGAGCCCTAGAACGTTCACTGGGGCGCCCCTGCTGGAAGGAACTTCCGCTTATCCTTCTGTGTGCGCTGCTGGAAAGAAGCGAGATTGAGAGCTGGTCCAAACCCCGCTCCCGTGACTTTAGTCTCCCTCTTGCTGACAAAACCATGCACAGCATGTGAAGGCAAAGCCCTTCTGATGCTGATGCCTGCAAAGACGTGGTCACTGGACTGAACAAAATCTCTCCTGTTGCATTATGGGGACCACAAAAATGGATTATAATGAAATTACCAAATCACTTTAACCACTCTTGTTTATGCACTCCTGCCAAAGGAAAACAAAGTTGCTGGAACAGAAGAAATGTTTCCCAAAGGAAAAACACTTTCCTCTTTGGTGACCTGAGAAGGTTTACCATAGCTCCATTCAAAACTTTCAGGCACGCCCCACCCCACGTGGCTCAGTTGGTTCCTCGTCATCCTGCAAACTGAAAGGTCGCCAGTTCGATTCTTGGTCAAGGCACACGCCTGGGTTGCGGGCCCAGTCCCTGCTTGGGGCACGTGAGAGAGGCAACCGATTGATGTTTCTCTCCCTCTCTTCCTCCCTCCCTTCCCTCCTCTCTAAAAATAAACAAAGAAAATCTTAAAAAAAAACCCTTCAGGCACTTGACTTTTTTTTTAAATTATCCTTTACCTTTTTAATAAAAAGTAAAAAACAAACAAAAAAATACATCGATGTCCTGAATAGAACCTCTCTATGTAAAGATCTCACTAAACAAATAAACATAGGACCAGACAAAAGAAATGGAGCTGCAAATAGCAATATAATATATTATGAAGCGTTTATATATGTATGTATATATTATATATGAATGTGCGGGTATATGTGTGTGCACCTATGTATGTATACATATGTAAATATTTGCCTACATACGTCACACACACACATATTTATACTGACCTCTTTTGATTGAAGTCCAAGGCACTTTTTACAATGAACAGGTTAAAGCCGTTAATTTAGGACATAACTGTTTCTGGGTACATATCAATTTTGGCGCCAATATCACAGTTCCTATCTTTCCTTGCTCACCTTGGAGTGTCTCTGGTTGGTGTAATGAGTGAGAGAGTTGGTTTAGGAAGAGATTAGGAATGTTTCTGGATGGTTAGACGCACTCCCCTCGCTAGTTTCTAGGGAGGGGAGTTCCCACCGCTGGGAGGCAGGTTTCCCGAGGAAGGGGCCCTGTTTCTGCACTGGGCTGAGCAGACCTTCCAGGGCACCTGCCCTGGAGGGCCACCTGACACTCTGATGGCCCTGCCCGCACTGGCCACAATGAAAACCCTAACCAGGGACTTTGAGGTGGCTCAAGGCTATGCAGCGAGCTTTATAAAATTAGCCTGGAGAAAGACACTCTCTTTTTGCATGCCACCCAAGCTATGTGACCTCACGTAGAATTTTAAGGTGTATTTGTTTTTATCCTTGTGTCACACAGGGCAACTGACGTCATCAGGTAATTCTGCGAGAGGAAGGAATGGTTTAATTTTCTGATTATTAATGAGGCCGATTACCCCTGCTGTGTAGTAAGGCCAGTGCTTCTCAATTTTGGCTTGTGCACAGACCACCTGGAGACCCCCTTCCAGGGCTGAACTCAATGACATGGGTCTGGTGTGCGGCCTGAGGCTCTGCATTTCTAACAAGCCTCCAGGTGGTGCTGATGCTGCGGGCCCCTGGACCACACTTGAAGTAGCGATGGTTAGCGTGCAGCCGTACACCTGAATCATTGTCAAGAGGTCTGTTTTCCTCAAGTCAGGAATGTCTATTGGTTTCCTTGATCTAGACTGAATAATAACTTGGAGGGGAAAAATCAGAATACATTCCCTTTCTAGAAATGTAAGAGTCTTAGTCCGAGAAGCACTAGAAGGAAAAGCAAAAAAGACAGTTCAGTTCTATTTAGTAGCAGAAAAATATAAAGAGACAAATAAATTACCACCAGTACATTCATCAGTCAATTATAAAACTGAGAATAGACTAATTTCCATTAGCAGTGAGCAAGAAACCTGCTAAGCACAGGTGCCCTGGGGTTCTCATGCTTTGGTGGAGCTCAGCCTGCATGTAACAGGAGCAGTGCAGACTCCAGAGAATGTCGTTCAGCCAGAACAAGTGTGGGCAAGACGTGTGTGCAAGGCGTTCTCAGCCACACACGCAGGTTGAAGCTGGCCACTTAGATAATTGTCCTTCAGATGACATGAATCACTAATACCATCGAGGCCCAAGCTTTGTCTACATTTCAGCTCAAATGAATGGAAGGTTAAGAGAATTCTAGCCTTTTCCCAGGAGAAAGCCTGTGGTTTTGCGCTGTCAGTGTGTCTGTGTGAGTCAGGGTTTGTGAAAGGAAGGGACAAGCACACTCAGTTAACTCTGCTCTGATGCTACATGGTTTGCGCCCGTGAAGCGTTACCCCAAAGTGGTGACAACGAGGGAGGCCCTCCTCAGGGGGAGGCCCGTAGCTTCTCGGACATCTGTGCTCCATGAGCAACACACCTGGTTTTCATCTAGCCCTCTGTCAGTCAAAGGAAGGAAGTGAGAAATTCTGTGTCTCAACTGACCAGAGAAGGAGGGCAATGAACTTCAGAGTTGCTTAAGCAGAGAATTTCCCCCAATTTTGCCAATAAAGGAAAACGTCTAGTCTGAACTCTTTCTCCCCTCCCAGCTAGAGTAACCTGGTTGAAGAGGAAGCCTGGCTCTTTGCTGGCCCTTGCTGTGCGTGTCCTGCCCCTCCTTCATCCCCTTGGGCGCTGGGCCCCACGGTGCGGGTAAACAGCGGGAACCTTGCTCCCTTCGTGGTGCTCAGTTAACTCGCAGTGCCCTTCAGAAAGGCACATCCGCACACGGGCTCCCACTGGGCCCAGTGCAACGGAATGCCAGTCCAGCCTCTACTCTGACACAGGGAAAATCATAATGCCTGGGATTTTGTGTCACCGGAGAACAAGACTCTTCCTTATGCCCAAATCTGACACTGCCAAAGGAAAAACTGGCTGGCTGAGTCTGAGACACATAATTCATGTAATGAGGCCCTTGAATTTACGTAGAAAGAGCCTGCACTTTGATTAAACTGGCTTGCACAGCTACTAAAGGAGTGATGGCTTTTAAAAGTCTCTTCTGGAATGGCTTGATAGAATTTAGGGTAGAATTATTCTTCTAAGCCTGGAATAATGTTCTTTTGTCTCCAATAGTCAGGTCTTGGAGAATTAGAATATGGCAATTCGGTAGGCTGAGGACCCTTGTTCTAGGGCCGGGCAAGCGCTAGCAGTGATGTGTACTCAGAAACAGCCGTTGGGAGAGCAGGCGGACACTTGGCCTGCCAAAGACCAGTTTGATACAAAATGTTAATTGAAAGTTACAATATATTTTGTAATATAGCAATATATTTCATATTTAAAATAAACCGATATGCTTTCTCCTATCATTAAAAAATAGCAAGCAGTACAGAGGCAAGATGCAAATTCATGTTGAAGCTCATCTGGTTCTGAATATAAACACTTCAGTTTCTGAGTTTGCCATGAAAACATTTCCTCTGTCCACATCCCATCATTCCCTTCCGTTGTTCGCGTCTGGCCAGTGCAGAACGGGAGTCGGAGACCAAGACTGCGTTGCTGTGCCATTAAGAATGGTGTCCGTGAAGGTGAACTGGTCCTGATTGAGATTCGAAAACTGAAATAATATGACACAGCTAGAGAATGTCATTTATTCCCTGTCCTTCTTTTGTGGCTCTGGGTGTTGGCTGTTCTAATTGGGTCCATATTTGAGTTGTCGTTGATTTTTTTTTTGCTATAAATTCAGCATCTCTTTGGGATCCTAACTTCAGGTTGATGTTGAATCTTGTGCTTTTCCTCCATCGGCTTGGTTGGTCACAAGGTCCCTCCCGTTTGTTTCATGGTTCAGGTCCAAGATCACAGCTTCCACAGTGCGTTTCTCAGGCATGTAGCGAGTGTTGCAGGGTGCTTGGCACCTGGATCAGAGGTCGTACGTTGAAGATTTGATAACGGTTTTGTTCAGAGGGAACTCCAGTTCATGTTTGGGTGCTTCCAGTAATGGTGTAAAAAAAAAGATCACAGTTATTTTTTCTCTAGTCTGTATATATTTATCTACCATTGCACTGAATATGTTTTAATAAGCTTCAGTCTATTTCAGTAAAAATCTACATATTACTTGTCCACAGGAGTTTAATGTTAATTTCTATTCATGCAACCTGGCATAAGCTTCCAAGATGAAGAGCACTCACCTATTAATATATTCTATACCAGAGGCAGACAGTTCATATTGCTATCCCTGGGACACACCTTTCTTAGTGGTATCAGCAATCCCATTGTTATAATGATTACTTTGGCTGCAGCGGAGAAGGAAGGGATGCTGTCCAGGGCATCATCGTGCTGCAGGGCGAGGGAAGGGGCTGTTCTCGGCCTACTAGGAAACCACCAGACAGCTAAGGTCCTGAAACCAAACACTGCCGAGTCCACAGAGACAGCAAAATGACCACCAATAGGTCCCTAATCTGCTTCTCAGCGACTTCCAGGGAAGTAGAATGTCTGTATGGAACTGGGGACCTGTTGCAGGATTTGAAAGCAGTAACTTAAAAAGAGTGGTAACCTATGGTAGTGCAATGCTTTCACGGTGTCCCGGTCATGGCACTGTGATGAGTAACATCACCGGTCTGGGTAGAAACACTGATTCTTAATTTGGGGTGTGCTGTTTGTCGAGGTACACTCTGAAGAGAGAGGTCCTGGCACTGTGTGTCCCTCCTATGTTTCTCCCCGTTCATCTCATTACCTAGTTGATGTATAGTAATTACTTTTTGGAAACTATTGGTTGCCTTCAGATGTAACATCAAAGTGTGGGCTAGAGTCAGTCTGGTTTGCTGTTGATGACAATAGTGATTCCATTTTTTAAAAACCTATGACTATTTTGTACTTAAGAATATTCACTATTATCTTCATCTTAAGTACAAATAAATGGAGGTATGAGGTGGTGATATTATCAGCCGAAGATGTGGATGCAGTGTTAGGGTTTTATTTACTATGACTCTGACTCTCTAAGTTTTCTTCTTTGTCGTCATTACGTATCTACGAGGAAATTACTGGAAATCTAAGGGGGAAACCCTCAAGTACATGAAGTCATTATTTCGTCGATGCTGTTCCTTCTCGCCCTTATGGAAACAACAGCGTGAACCTGCTTGGCACTTCGGCACCTCCTAAGTAACAAGATTATTGTTACAACACTGGTGCCTGCGGATGTCACTAAGACTGGTGACTCAGGGCCTCGCCCCTCTTGCTCTTTTGGATTATATTAAGCATTTCTGGAGATATGAATTCCTGAAGTTATATTATGAGGATGGCAAGAGCAGTTCATAGACACTTTGTGACAATTTATTCATGATGGTCAGATATAGGTGGCCTTTGAGCCAAAGGTGACTTTTATTTGGACTCCAGTCTAAGGAGGAGTGAGCCCCTGGTCTGGTAGGATTTATCGACTGATGCTATGTCCTGAAATTCCACTGAGAGTAGTGGTCTTAAAGTACCAGAGTACGTCCCTGACTTCACAGTACATGGAGCTATAATATGGCTTAGTCGATGAGGGGGTGGCCCTGTATTTTGAATTCAAGTGTCTAGATATTCTAGGGAACATCAGGGTACTTTGACCTGTCACTAAGTTATCAGAAAGGTTATAGTAGGGGCTCTGCCACTGGGTCAGTTTTCCGGGAATGGGCGGAGCTCAACCAGTTCAGTGCTGGAGTGAGGTCATCATAACTCACAGTCCACACACAGCCAGCTCTTGAGTAGATAATTAAACCTCTTCCACTATCCAACTTGAAAATAAGGAACAAGGAGGCATGGTATGAGATCCACCTGTCCCCTCTTCCCATCTGACCGTGATGCTAAAGCACAGTGGAACTAGCCAAAGGATTGGCTGTAGGAGGAACACCTGGGTGAGCTACACCCTGGATAATCAATAGCTGAGTCGTCAGAGTTGATTGTACTTGCAGGAGAATGGGTAACTTCCCACATAAAGCTGAATTACTAGTACAGAGAAGCAGCCTTCCATTTACCATTGTAGGATCAACATGCAAATTTGACCACTTTTTTGGGAAAGAGTAAGTACTCTTTTGCCAAGAATACATAGCTATTGCACTACCAATAGGTCAAGTCATGCTCCAAATGCCTGTTTCTAGGATGCAAGTGGCTACCGGTACTGGAAATAAATCCAGACATGCCCTTTCCTAGTGCTGCTAGCTTGGTCTTTGGGGGCTTAACTAGGTGTACAACATTCATGATGGGTCAAAGAATCACCCACAGATCGGGGTGGGTCAGTGACAGTCTGCGCTCACTTTTGGGGAGGGGAGGGGCGGTGGGATCTTGCACAGCATTTATTGTTAATGAAGACTGAATCGCCGTGTGTGCATGTGCGCGCACACACCGCAGGGTTGCAGCAGAATGGAGAGCACGAGCGGAAACTCGTGGAAGGCTGCAGGTTAAACGACCAGGACTGGCACTCCCTGCCTGACCTGTCAGTGGCCTTCCCTTTGGGAAATGGAACTGATGCCACAAAGAAACCGCATGGTTATTTCATCTGTTCACACATCTGCGGATCTGTTCAGCTGAACTGTCACTGACAACAGGAGCACCATTCTCGGGACATAAAAGAGAGGGGTCTTTCAGGTAGTAAAGAGTTAAAAGAACAAGTGAAAAAGAAAAGCCAACAGCAAATGTGGCATCTGTGTATGCAAAACAACCAATGAAAGTGTCCAAAGGGATTATCAAAATAAACATGAGGCCACTAAAGGAACAGCAACAGCAATAAGAAGTTTAGCGAGACTTCTTGAGACCAGATCTTGAAAGAGTGGCCTTAGTTCTAGGGTCGTCTACCTTTGACTGATTCCCTGCTCTTTGAAGACCAGGCCCAGGGCGGCCTAAGAGGAACCTGCACAGCCAGACAGGGCCTTCAGAATGGTCCCTGCACAAAGTGACACCCAACAGGGAGCCACACACACACAGCAGTCTTTTGTTTTGCCCCAGACAGATAAAACATTCCACGCAGTATCATTGAACTCCCCGCAAACAGAAGTCGAAGGCCTCAGAATGAGAAAGTGATGAATAACATGGTGGCTTTCACACCACACACGTGATGTGTGGGCAGGTTAGGAGCAATGAAACTACTTGGCCTCCACAGGCCCCTTCCCGCAGTGCCTGTCCCCTACACTGGATCTCAACGTTTCTGAAGTCTCTTGGAGTTTGAGAGATGTTAAAAGAGTTTTGCACCAAGTTTACCACGGCACAGTCGGGATAGGCTGCCGACAAATCCACGCATCCCTGTCACCTTGCCTGACCCACAAGTTACCCGCGAGTTCCCGTAATTCTCAGAACCTTTCATTTTGAGGTGATTTCAGGTCAGGTAGAAGGGACCACATGAGGCACCAACCCCTCTGTACCCCTAACATCTGGATCTGGAAACCTGTTGCTGGGTAAACCTAGCTGAGCAAACCCCCAGACAACACTCAGGTGTCACCTGGTTGCACTTGTCAGTGCATGTGTAGGCACATGTATGCGCAGGCCCTGTCCCCGTCCCTCACACGCACACACCTGGTCGTGTGCTCCACAGGAACATGACTTGTTTGGATATAAGAAGAAAGCTCTACAAAGCTGCTATTTGTGGAAGGCCGCTTACCCACTCAGGATGCCAACAGTTTTAGCTTGGCATCATCTCAAACCAAGCAAACATGGCACGTGCCCAGGATGGAGCGACCTGTATTGTGTTGGAAGGACCTGCGTCTTCCATGAAGCTCAGCATGTGGCCAACACCAGCACGCTACCTGAACTGAAAGCACTCACGTTCCGATTCAAACCTACTCAGCACACATTTAGAGAGTGCCTACTGCGTGCAAGACAAGGCGCCAGGTCCCTTTTCATGTGGGTCAAGTTCAAACAAGAGTAGACCAGGGTTGAACGTGGATGTGTGTGCGTGCGCACACTCGCAAACACACGGGTTTATGTGGGTATTGATATTGGATGGAAAATCTGGCTTTTTATTTTTCTGTCTAAATTGGGTTTGTGATTGGATAAGATATGGGAAGAAAGAATGCCTGTTTGGGCAACGTGTGGGCAGCTCTTTTTCCCCTTTGTCACCCAGCAGTTCCCGCAGACAAAAGAAGAGAGAGAGGTGTGCTGGAGGACCCGGTGGCGAGGAGCCCATTCCCCACGCCTGACATGCCCCCTCGCCCAGCGGGACCCTCTTCTGGGCGGTTCACTGCCAGCCACGTCAGTGCATCTGACCCCCCCCCCACATGTGAACACCTGAGATTGAGCGTGGATTTCTGTTCCCCACCAGCTCTGCAGCAAGGGCCCTGCCAGAGGCGTCGCTTCCTGTCATCTCAGCTTCCTGCTCCCAAGTAGAGGCACCTGAACAGAGATTAGATTTCTGGTTTCAAGGCATATCGAACCAAGCACACTGAATGAACACGAGTTAGTTAATGAGCTCGGTCTCTCCTCCTTACATCCCCTGGTCTCAGTGTTCCTTGATGGCAAAGTGACCAGGAGAGAGTTGATTTGCATCTTAAGACCTATGGGTAATGCTTCTGGAATGGGGAGGTTTATTTAGCAACTGCTTGAACTTGTATACGGGGTCGGGAAGGAGGTGGAGCTGACCCCGATTGGGCTGTCGGAGAGTGGGGTGTGAGTGGTGCCCACCGCCACGCTGACGCCCCGGGCCTCGATGATGGCAGACAGCAGCTGCTGCTGTTGTTGGCGCAGCGCGTCCGCGATGAGCAAGGGCAGGGAATTGAAGCTGGTGGTGAGATGCTCCAGCTTGGACTCCAGGCTCCCAATCTGCTTCTCCAGGTCTTCGCTCCGATCGTTGAGCTCTGTGATTAAGTCATACATGACATTCTGCATCTGTACAGACAGGCAGAGAGACCAGAGACAGGGAAATGACAGGTGACCACAGAGGTCTGCAGAGGGGAAAATGGAAGGCTCCTCCAGATCACAACAGGAGCAGCTTCCACGCCAGCCATGCCTCATGTGGCCAAGGAGGAGGTAGCAGTTTACTCTCCTGGACACACGGAGGCTCAAGGGGAAAAACGGGTTTTCCCCCTCATTACAAAAGGCATGCATATTAATTACAACAAGTTATTAGAGAACGTAACATGGAAAAGAAGCAGCACTTTTTTACTTAACTGGAGCGAGTCTCTAAACTGTTCTCTTGTTCTCATTGGACCAAGCCCCCAGCTCATAAGGCACTGGTGCTGCTGCTGAAAGACAGGCACTGTGGTGGGGAGTGCGGAGTGCAGCGGCTTATGCTGGTAGGCCAGGGTTCAAGGACAAGGCTGCAGCTCACTAATTGTGTGCCCTCCCTCAGGCCCCTTAACCTCTCTGAACCTTGGTTTCCCCCCACCACATCCCACGTCTGACAGCCTTACCCCCGACAGGTACCCCTTAAAAATCTCCTTCTCAATGAAACCTCCCTGACACCCTGCTCAGTACCACACCTTGTCCTGCCCCACTGCCGGTCCCACTAGCCCTGCTCGACTCTCTGTGTTCCATGCCACCTTCCAGTGCATGAACGGATTCGCCGTTTCTTCTGGTTATCGCCGTTGTCCTCCAGGGAGGGACGTTTGCCTGTTGTGCCCACTGATGTGTCCCAGGGAACTAAAACAGTGTCTGGTGCATAGGAGATGCTCAACGAACCATTTCAAACAACAAATACGTATCAGGCAAGGGGGTCCGGCGCACACGGTCACCACTAAAAGTTGTTGGAAGAGCCAGTGAATGAACACGGCGCTGGCTCAAGTAAAACATCGCCGCCCCCGCCATCCTGTAATGTTGCCGACGGGCCAGTTATTTCCACACGCCCGTGAGGTTTCTCGGCATTTCCCACCAAGACCTGCGTGTGCAGGAGAGCAGGCACCCAGGGGTCCAGCCAGGGTCTGGCTCTAGAGCAGGTGCTCAGTGAGCTTCTGTGAATGGACATAAAACAGGTCATGAGAGCAGGAGAGCGAAACTGGGGTGCCTCCAGGGAATGGAAAATAAAATAAAATAAAATGTAAAAGTAATAAAATAAACTGGACTTCAAGAGTTAAGCCATAAAGCCAGGTCAGGGCAGAGCTAAACAAAAGCAACTCGTGCCGAGGTTGCCTTTTCCTCCCTAAACCTGCCCTTTGTCAAAGCTCCGTCTCCGTGACAGGTGGGGCCACACATCAAGCTGTCCCAACCAGAAACCTGGGCGTCATCCTCGACCTCACCCCTCACATCTCACCAGGCCAAAGTACCACCCACCCCTCCCATAAATATCCCTCAATTTCAATTCCTTGAACTGAACCAAACCACTGTAGTTCCAGCTAGGACCACCCAGCAGCCTGCGATGCACTCAATCTAGTTCTGACCCCACTCTTATCTGGCAACTTTCTGATTATAATTTGACTTCCCGGGTTGGTGTGTAGAGCCCTCCTCTATGTGACAGCCACATCTCTCCCTCAAAGTAACACGTGATACAAGACTTGGGAGCAAGGTTCACAGCTGTCTCCGCACTCCCCGGTGCTCCTCTGGCAGCAATGGCAGAGGGCCAGGTTGCCACTGCTTTGTGCCCCGCTACCCCACTGCGTACTGCGGCTCTTGCAGCTTCTGGTCATCTGCCAGTGACACCCTGATCCTATTTCATCTGAAGTTTCAAATTATTCTGGAAGATGGGAAACATTGGTGCCCTCAGGGGCCCAGGGAGTAGGGAATAAGGTGAGAGGGGGAAAAGAGGAGAAAAGGAAGGCAGCAAATATGAGAAACCAGAGAGAAGACGGGGAAGAAGGACTGAGGACGCAGCAGTGCCTTCCCAGCTGACAACACACCCACAAGGGACTGCCTTGGGCCCCAAAGCGGCCATCACAGAGGTAGGATGAAGGCAGGGCTGCCCTCGGGGGAGCAGGACACTCTCGCGGACACCTTTGGAAGAGAGGGTAGCTCTGGAAGCGAAAGTGCTTCCTTCATTAATATTCAAGAACCTCCTCAAGGTGCCCATTCTTCCCGGAATGTACAAAACCACAAATATGTCTGACCGCAGGGGCACCCTGATGAGCACTGGACTCAGCCCGGGTCCCTGGGTCTCGGCCCCAGCACTGACACCTGCCAACTGCTAGACCCTGGGACAGTCATTTTGTTCCTTGGGATCTTGGTTTCCTCATTTATGTGGTAGTTCGTAATCAGAACTACTGTTTGCAAACGCTTTGTGGTTTACAAAGCGTTTTCACAGATAGCATCTCATTTGTTCATGTAAGCCTCAGGTGTCAGGAATTGTTTTTACCTTTCAGTTGAGGAAACCGAAGCTAGCAAATAAAGAGCCCCAGCCCTCCCAGCCCTGGCACCATGTATTCAATACAGAGATGAATACTTCGAGGTCCCGTGATGTCTTCTTCATCTAGAGGGGGACCGAAGGGCAGGGCTGGGAAGGTGGTGAGAACGGAGTGCAGAAAGAAAGGGACAGGACACGGCATTACTGGCTCCCTTGTTCCGTTGCTTGGTGACAGGAGACCAGGGGGACTGTGGATCAATGGGAAATATGCTAAGCTGCTGTCAGAACCTTGGGTGAGTCCCCTGGGAGAAAGAGACAAAGCCTGGATGGATGGCAGCTTCATCTTCTCCCCAGGTCTCACACTGCATCTGCCCTGCAGCCCGGCATTAACTCTCCTCTACACCCTTTCTCCCCAGGGAACTGGCTCCCAGATTATTGATGCGGCTTCTCCCACCCCATTCACGTGAGCCTCTTTCCAACTCACTGAGGTTTTTGCTTCACCCAGTCTGATCTGCGCTGAGCCCCACCTCTGTGAAAGGCTGTGGGTGGCACCGAAGAAACACAGGCTGGAAAGTTCGGTTTGCCTGATAGTCCCAGGAGAACTTCCTGCCAAGTGAGAGGTGAGGCAGGAAACGTTGGTACTTCTAGAAGACATATCTTGGGGCATGTTGTTGGGCCGTTGCTGCATCTCACAGGGTGGGGCCCTGGCCATGTTAGCCCTACATGACCCTCTTCCTGGCCACAGCTGATTGGTCTAATGGTGGACACATGGTCCAAATTGGCCAATCATCTCACCTCTTCTGAGATTTAGAATGAAGAGCAAGAGGCAGCCAATTGTCTTTGCCTGCGGCTGGCACCAGAACTCTTACTCTCCGGACAGGGGCCTGCTGTGGTCCACTGTGGAGACAGGAGGCCCAGAAAGCTGTCAGGGGCAAGGGGAGGGTGAGAGAAAGACAGGGAACTGAAGCAGGCACTTGAACAGAAGGAGAGCGCAGAGAGGGTGACAGAATATTCCCTGGGTGCGAGGGCTTCCCCAGGTCCGGTGCTAGTTAGTTCCTTCCTGAAGTCTGACCACAAGCCTGCTGTGAGGTTCTGCCTGGAATGAGACTTCTTTGTATCCTTACGACCAATGCCTCCACTTTAAAGCTGATGCCCAGTGGGTTTCTGGTACGGAGCACACCCAAGACACTGGGGGCTCCCTCCTTCCCTTCACATGCTGCCTCTTCCAGGCTTGCAGGAGCCCTGCACGCCACCTCAGCACCTCCTCCAAAGGCACACAGGCCTGTGCTTTCTGCCCTGTACAAGCCATGCACTCCCTGGTAGAAATCCCCCACTCCCCCAGGGATTGGGAGGCTCCTTCTCTGGCTTCATCCCTTCACTGAAAGAGGCGCCTGCACGTGGCCCATCAGCCAGCAATTTCTCTGATTGCACCCTCTTTTCAAAGGGTATTTAATTTGCCAGAGGGAGTTTCTCTTGCCTACCCAGGGAACAAACATGTGCCACTGTGATAATTGGCACCTGCTGGAATATTCTGCTAGCCTGGTCCTGGGCTGTACACTTGATATACAATTTCTATCAGGAGTCAATGAGGAGAAGGGGCTGGGGTGGGAGGCCTCGCTTCAGTGGCTCCTCGCACTCAGCTCCACCAGCAGGGCGGCCTTAGGTTCCTTCACTTCAGTGATTTGCAAAGAGGAACAAGCTTCTTCACAGTGTTTACAGCAGTTCAGTGCCAGAAACACAGAGCGAGAGTGCGATACCCAGCCCTGGGGTCCTCAAAGGAGGACTCTCATTTTTGGCGTCTCTATATTCATCATAGGCTATTTGCCTCTTGAGAAGTGAAGAAATGCACCCCACCACCAATTTGGGGCTGTAAGAGCTGGGCTATAAAGACTGAAGGATGCAAGAGGATGAATGTCCAATTATGACAGCAAACTGGAAGAATTTTCCCAGGTGTGACCTCGGCAACATCACGGCCATTGTCATCAGCCAGTTCTCACCAGTGGGCTTTGCCCTGTGCAAACCTGAGCTTGTCTTCAGCGCCCTCAATGTACAGCTAATAATGCAACATGCTGAAACGCTTTAGGGGGGCGGCTAATTAATTTCAAGCAAAGACAAACCCAAACAATTGAATTTAAGAAACAAATGCCAGGCTTTAAAAGACAAGACATTAGTGACTGCAAATACTAAGAACTTGAACCTAGATAGTTTTTTAACCAAGAAGGAATTGTCCTCTGCTTTCCCCGTCCTGCCCTGTTTGGTTTGGACATGGCCCGTCTTCGCAGCCACGCCCGAGCAGTACGCCAGCATCTGAGACCTCTTCAGCATGTCTTCAGGCTTGGCCACTCACCTTGGAAAGGTCCACCAGGGTGTTGGCTTGGTCGCTCAGCTTCCTCTGCTCCATCTTGACACTCCTCAGTCTGTGGGAAAGAGTTGCAACAGCCACAGTCTTCGAGTGCATGTTAGGGTTAGTCCCACAAGCAGACTTCACATTCACATCAGTTCATCTGGTTTTGGAACCCAGCATGGGGACCTCGGACATGGGTGAGACCTGACCAGCACCAAGGGCTTGTCTGGTCCCCCAGAAAGGAGGTTCTTGTCTCCAGGCATGCTTGCCTTCAGCCACTCTGGTTTCCTCCCAGGTCGTTTTCTGGCTTCTCTGCCTCTAAGCTGTGCCTTCCACCTTGGCCGCTGTACTCTTGGCCTTTCAGGGTTTCCCCAAAGCCTCCAGGTCAGAACAACAGTTTTCATCCTCCACCACTACGCTTCTTCCCCAGCAGCCTGCCCAGCGTCTGGCAGGGGCAGGCGCACCGAGTGAACAAGCAGACGGATCTGTGTCCCATTCACTGCCCCCAGTGCTCACTGAGTGGGAGAGGATGGATTTCTCCTGTGCCTCTGAGTGCACCAAGAGATACTGTGGGTGCCCCACCCCTCCCATGTGGCCCTCCGATGGCTCAGCTTCCCCGGATACTCACTGGTGGATAGCCTGCAGGAACTTCCGCTGGTGCTTCCTGACCTTGGCATGGTCGATCTTCTTGAGCAGCTTCGTGTGTTTATAGATTAGCCACGTTTCCCGAAGGACATTGGCTGCAGCATTCTTGATCTACGGAAAAGTGTACAAAGCAGGGTGCTTTAAGGCTGGTTTTCCTAGTTTCACGTGTTTTTCTGTTTGCTGATAGAGTCTACTTTATAAGGAGACAATTCTGCAGTGATCTAATTCCTTAATCAAATCATGAACTCTTAGAATGGATAATTAAAATTCATCTCCTACTAATCCTGTACTAGATGCAGTACACTGCAGCCTGAAGTTCAGGGGTATTTCCTGTTCCTTTTTAATTATTTCAGGAGTGCCTCTTGACTGCTGTTGCTGGTGCTATATTTAGACAAGCTGCATTAACAAGACCTGGGGGCCCCGGGCTCTCTTTGAACAGACAAATATATACCATTGCTGCCCTTGCATGCAGCGTTCCAGCTCTGCCTGGACTTCCACCTCATGCACATGGTACTTTCTTGCATTCAGAGAGTAACCAGATTTCCTAGCAGCTGGAGACCTTTCCAGCCCTCCTTGGGGAGAAGTCTTTCCCACCACACGGAAGCATAGGTGTCAATGAGACTGTTGTTTCTTTTCCCGAATGGCCCAAAACACTGACACTGCAGTTTCACATGGAACTGTGCACGGCATTAAGTGGAAATAACGTAAACCAGTATCTGAGAATCAGTGTAGATATCTGGTGTGGAAACAGAGCTGCCTCTCTCCCAAGGCTGGCTCCTTCGCTGTGCACTGCAATCACACGTCGGAACAGATGACGCTGTCATCTGTTGACATGGAAACCGCTGATATCACCCAGCCCGAGACGGAGCTGAGACATATCAGTGGCATCCAGATGGCTGGGGACAAAGTTTCAGTCCAAACACAGACAAGTTCAGCAATTAGTAACAAGAGCAAAAGGAAACATTTCTTATTAAGCACAAGCTAAACAGATTTTTGGTTAACTATCCTCACTTCCATCAGCCACGCACACTGGCACAGGCCCACAGGCCCGGGGCCTGGAAGTAAGTGGGCCAGCCTCACAGAAATCAAGTTACTAGCCAGCAAGGATTTTTAATAAAACTGGAGAGTACAGGCCTGCTTCTTCAGACTGACAGCAACAGATGGGACGTCATTAAAATACTGAGACATGTGGGAAGGCCTAGGAAACATCGTTTTGCAGACTGATAACTTTTGTGTGTGTATGTTTTAAAAATTTATTACTAAGGTTGGATTACATTTTTCACTGGGGCAGAAGTGATGTTTTTAAAAGAACAGCTAAGTCTTCTCAGAAATGTCTAAGTGACATAAATATATTGTTTTTGTTCAGTAAAAATACGCTGTGAAAATGGTTTTAATGACTTACTTAATTGCCCACCCCTGTTAATTTCTTGCTGGAAAGGAAGCAGGTAATGGTGAGTATAAGCTGGAAATAGTAAGTGTACAGGTGAGAAATGGGGAAGTGGAGGAGAGGGTGATCTGGGGTGCTGTCCAAGGCCCGGAGTGGATGGCAGCTGGGCCACACAGAAGGGAACCCCTTCTCGCTGCGTGGCATGTACCCCTGTCTTGTGTAGGGAGTGGCGGGGGCGGGGGCAGTTGGACACGTGACCTCTTCAGTTCACCTGAGTGCTTAGTCTCCAAGGGAAGCCTAATAGTGAAACAACAGGGAAGACCCGCCCCGCATTTAGGGTGGCCAGCAGGGCCCCAGCTCCAAGAGTCTTCTCTGCGGACAGAGGGAAGGAGTGTCAGCGCTGATGAGCCTTTGACAATTGTCTCTGTGTTGGTGTGGGACAAGCATTTGCCATTGAAAACCCTGCAAGTGCATTCCTGTTCCAGCACTTATTAAGCAGTTGAGGACTAAATGCTTAATTATCTGTAAGGTGGGAAAAATGAGTCCCGGCTTTAAGGGTGGTTATGAGGCCCAAATGAGGCCGTGCTAACGGCGCCAAAGGCGAGGCTAACAGCTAGCGTTGTCAGGCACAGGTCTGCGAACCTCAGGTGCGTGAACTCAGGCAATCTGCACAACCCTGTCGGGCAGGTAGATATTAACCCCATTTTATAGATGAAGAAACCGAGACACAGACTGAGATCATAAAGTTCGAAATGACAAACCGAGTCAACATGGATTTAAGAGTTACACAAACTGTAAACATACTGATATTGGTTATTATCATCTAGCCTAAACCCCTCTTTAAAAGGAAATAGCTTCAGAGATGGGGTGTGAGGGCCAGACTCACACAACTAGCCAAAGGCAAGGTCAAAACAGAACCAGGTCCAAGAAGAGCATAAGGTTTTCATGAGGTCTGAAGAAAGACCTGACTGGATTTCATCTCTACACAAACAAAATTATTTCCTGTTTTCCAGGATCAAGGAATTGGAAAGGACATTAGAAACTTTTAAATCATCTTGGCCTTCACTTAGCAATGACAGAACAGGGCGTCCATGTCCCACATGTAACTTCAGCCCAAATGTGAGTTACTGAGATCCCAGCACAGCCTGGGCAGTTGAGGGAGGCAGTCACATCATCTTTATCGGTTTGAACAGGAGGCCCCTGAGTATTCAGGAAAGTGACGTTAAATGCAAGCCTTGGTGCTGACGCTGAAATTAATTGCCAGCAAACAGCCTGGCACAAAGCTAAAGAGATCAATATCTGCTAGAGAAGAAGAAACAGGCTTTTAACTGCGCTGTGTTTTCCCAAGTTGACAGTAACCGCTACTGTGACCAGGGTCTCCCTTCAATTCACCTGGCTGATGAGCATCATTAGGATGAGGAGCAGCTGAGGTTGTGTGCCTTCCCTGGGATCTGCTGAGCCCCAGGTGGGAGCTTGGGGACCCTCTGAACTCTTCTGGTGGGCAGGGGGCACCAGGGCTTAAAGGTGGTCCCAGGGGTGGGATGGCTCAGAGCATTGGGCAAACCTGAGCGAGGCTGGCCACCAGCAGATGGGTTCAGGGATGGTTAGAAGAGGGCCTTTGTACGTGGAAGCTGGCCATTCAGTTCACCAACCCCATAAGCCCAAGAGCTGATTGTTTCTTCTCCATATGTTCTCTACCAAAAAAAAAAAAAAGTATGTTTTCATTCTGATGAAGGCCAGAGAACGGGCTCAGTGACCTACCTACTTTGGGAAGGGCTCTAGGGTTAAAGGGGTTGAGTAAGGAAGTCATCCAAACAAGATCTTGCAAATAATAGTGACAGGTGACATTTACTGAGCGCTGCCTGCGTGCCAGGCTCTGCTAAACACTTTGTGTTTACAGTGTTTTCTTAGCCCTCAGGAAATCCTCACAAGTATTGTCTCCTCCTTGGGCCTGTTATGAAACCTCTCTGAGACTCAATTTTCTTATTCATTCCTTCAAAAAACTTTTACTGAGCCCCTACGATGGGGAAGACACTGTTCTAGGAAGTGAGGATACCAAGATGTACAAACAGGTAACACTGAAGCCCTCGTGGAGTTTCCAATCTTGTGGAGACAGCATGCAGTTTACAATATAGTGTCAGGTAATAAATGCTTGAGAGAAAAATTCAGCAGGAAGGTGTCTAGAGATGATGCAAGTCTGTGAGGTCTGTAAAATGGGACTGTAGAGTTGATTAAATGAGAATACACTTCGAACACAGCAGTCTGGCCACAGTGCTTTTCAATACATGGTCCCTTCATTAATATTCTCCCCTCATACCAAATAAACATCCACTTCTTTCTCTTCCCTCCTTGCTAACAAGAGAGAACATTAAACAGAACACGCATGCCTGTTGCTTCAGCCCTTGGCCATATCGCCCGTGTCAGGGCTTGCTCTGGCCCCTCTCTGCCAGGGTAACGTGCCACTCGGCATTGCAAAGGGACTGAGAGCTGTAGGCAGAACATGGGACGGGATGAAACAGGCACCTTTCCTGGACTCCCCGTGCCTCTGGAAGCCACAGGGAGACCTGGGAGAGTAATCCCAGGAGCCCCACTGGAGGACGTCAGTACGCCCGCTATACTGCCAGGAATCCTGCCCAGGGAAAGGGTGTTCCTGGGGAGGCTGGAGAAGGGGGGAGGGGGAGGGAAGGGGAGACTGCAGGTTAAGTGTGACTTGACTTGAAGGACTTATGCAGGTTGCGTTTAGATTAACTGAGAGCTTGTGGACATCACAGTCTGAGGACCTAAAGCCAGCTCTGTCTTCAGACACCTGACCGAAGGTGTCCACCGGACACACAGCTGGGGAACAAGGCTGGCCTGTTTTCCCCCTCTGCCAACCCCTCCCTGCCTCATCCACTGTCATACAGACTTCCTGCAGCTGCCATGTCTTTCATCTCCCTTCTGATGCCCTCTTCCTTTCCTACCCCATCCTCTTCCACACTCCCTCCCCAGGCTTCTCTGCTCACCTCACCCAGCAGACAGCCCTGAAGTGGGGGCTCCACCCTCGTGGCCAGTGGGAAATTGGGACAGGGAGCAAGAAGAGATGAATTTCCATGGTTCAAAGTTGGAGTGTGATGCTCTTTCCCCACAGCAGCATGGTGATGAGTGGTGGTTGATTCTATAATGATATTTACGTGATGCTCAGTGAGGCTGGCAGTAAGCTGGCTTCTCTCTGCAGCAGGCCGGGGACCCTAACCCCACGCTGAGTCTCAGGGAACTGGCTGCTCTAGAGAACTCACTGAGCAGCGGCTGGAGAGCTGCCTGCAGGCCTGAGAACAAACTGCTTCCCTGGCGGGGGCCTAGCTAACCACGCACAGCCGGCCCACCCTCGCTGCTCACTGGGCCCGAGAGGCACAGCCCTAAGGGTCCTCCCAGCTCAAAAGCTCAATTTCTGTGACTACTGTCCCAACCTGTGTGGGACAAAACCCTTATCGATAACAGAATTTACAACCCCTTCTGAGGAGAGTTAGCATTCCTGGTAAGTGCTCAATCGATTATCGGATAAATTTTAAAGACATTCAGACCTATTCTGGGAACCTACTCTTGGGACCAACCAGTTGTCAGTCCTGAATCTGGTGTCCCTTCGCCAGACTTTCTGCACCTGGCACAGCAACGCTGCCTGTCTCTTCCTGTAAAATACCCACCACAAGAAAACCTTCGAGCTGGTCTGCTGGACAAAAATTTCTGCATTCCCAGCAGGATTGTGATAAAACTTTGACATATGCTCATGATTAAAGATAAGTTTTCTTTAGCACGGTTCAGTAGGCGCAGAGGGGTTACTAAAGGTTTCTGAACAGGGTGCTGATATGTTCAGAGCTAAGTCTTAATGTCTAAGGAGGTCCGAGAGGAGGCGAAGGGGAGAGTGATTGGGGTAAGGGAGGCCCAGCAGGAGCAGAAAAGACAGCAAACAGCTGTGATGGGGCAAGACTGGGGTGGCGGTGGCTCTAGAGATGGTGGGGCAGAGGGCCTGGAGAGCCCTGCGTGCAGGGATAGCCGCAGCCGCAGCCATGGCCACGGCAAGGTCAAAGCAGGCTCATAACTAACTGCCTGTGCCCCCGTGCATCCAGGTGGCACTGTTTTCAGGCATGAAGAGCACACTGACATCCTTAGCTGACCAGGAAGTCAGGAGAAGGACCTGATTTAGGGAACATACGGGTTTGGCTTTGGTCTTCCTCATTGATTTCAGGGGAAAATGCACTTGGATGAAGTATTTGGAGCAGGAACCCCAGTGGCAGGGATAAAGAGACGCATCCTCAGCTAGTGGCACACACCGGGTGCTGCTAAAGGTCAGACGCAGAGTAGGCATGGGAAATGGGACATCTCCCGTCCATGGAGCCTCTCAAGCCCAGGGCGTCCCTGGGTAGCCTCTCTTGCCTTTAGAAAGGAGAGGTACTTTCTGAGGGCAGGCAGTAAGGATGAGGGCATGAACCATCTCTTACCCATCTTGACATCCCCAGAGTGGGGGACCCTGTGACTGATAATGTTTAGTTACATAAAACAGAGAGATGGGGACATGTAGTGTCAAGTGGGAGAAAGGCTAGGGAACCAACATCTTTTTTACAGTTTCTCTGGGTGTCATTTATACACATATTATCTAGTGCCCCAGAGGTTAGCAATAAGTTATAATCACAGGGTAACAACGGCGACAAAACCGCAAGGTCAGTGCGAGAAACTCTGATGGCACTAAATACAGACGCGATGTTGTCATCGGGTTGACAAGTTTAACAAGCGAAAGAAGAAGAGCTTCGGGATTCAAGAAAACCAGAGACCGAGTTCTTACCCTGTGCCCCCCAGGCACCCCGTCCCTGCCCCAATAAACACGAAACAATCGTGTGACTCTGTAGTGAAGGCCAGGCTGAAGCCATCACAGCGAGACAGGCAGGATGAGTAAACACTAGAACAACTGGAATATTCTTATGATGAATAGGTTTCAGTTCCTCTTTTTGTTTTTGCTTAGCTGTTTGAAGGATGAAGTTTGCATATCCTTGTAAGAGATTGCTTTTAACTGTGAAATTGAATTGTCCACCCCTGAGAGGGTTGGAATCACACCACCACTGGCCCTCCCATAGTCGGCCCCCTTCCTGTGACCTTGTGATTAGACTGGGCCTGGCCTCGCTTCAACCCATGAGCCACTACAGCTGGACACGCTGGGCCCTTTGGAAAGGACAGAGGGCAGACAAGGCATCCCTGGGGAAGGAAGGTGGCTTTCTCTGAGCAGACCACATTTGCAGCCGGTTTCCTTCGGTCAAGATTATGTCCCAGAACCTCTGGGAGCCCCAGTGCTGCCAGCCTTGAACCCCCACCAGAACCCCACTTCACGCTCTTCGCTTCTCTGGGAAAGGTCAGTAGATGTTAAAGGGACATTGCAACGGATTTACGTGTTCTCAGAAAAGTGAGATGTGATTTGATTTAAAAGGTGCCTTGCACCCATGAATAAGCAACAAATATTTGTTGATTTGATTTTCAGTTCTATTTTTGAAGGAGTTAAATGGACTGAGTTGAGGAGGATTTTAGAGAATTATTTCTGAAAGGCTGAAATTAGCAACCACAATCTCATCTCCTTTGCAATTGCGTTGCAGAAAAATTGATTATTTTCCTGTCATATGTGGGAGCTGGCTTCCCTTGGCTTTATTTTCCTCTAGGGTCTGATTTACACAGTGAAAAATGGAGGGGACAAACAAATAGCATGAAATACAAGTGCATCCTTGGTTTCAAAAAGCAAACCAGGACAGAGAGACTGTTCGTGTCCCTGCCCTAAGGACACAGCTTCTGAGAAGGTTCTGGAGGCAGAGCACCTTTGCCCTTCACCCCTGCGCTAAATCACTTCAGGAGAGTAGATACGAGCATGTTTGCATTTAGGGGTTCCAATCACTTTTGTGATCTGCTCAGTTCCGGGCATAACTTCTACACGTTTACTGCAGGCCTGAGCGAGAGCGGCTGGGTTACAGGGCTGGGGGTGAAATCCAGCTGGCCTGCCCGTGGGTGCGATTCTGCCATCTGGATGTTACAGGTTGTTTTCTTTTGCCAATGGACAGCTCAGGTCTACTATGCACCATGCACAGTGAGTCATCACTTAACATTGTCAACAGGTTCTTGGAACTGAGATGAAAAGACAGGTGAGGAAACCAGTTTTACCATAGGCCCCCGCAAACAGAAGCAAGTTCCTGTGGCATCACATCGATGTTATAACAAAACACCGCCATTCGAGGACCTGCTGCACAGCCACCCGTGTGCCAACAACACAAGAACAGTTGCCTGTTCTCTCTCCTTGTAACATCTGTGGAGGCTCTTCAGAGAACCCAGGACAGGTCATCGAGGACCAAACAATCATGCACCATAAATAATTCTGCTGAGGAACCGGAGAGGCCTTGGCAACCACGCGCTCTCCGCTGCCTTCCCCGAGAGCCCACGCGTCCTCTGCCTTTGCCTCTTTCTGTTCTCCCTTCCCGCCTTTGTCTCTGCCTCTGACACATCTCTCACCGCGCTGCAACACCAACCGATGAGCGTGTTCTCTAGCTTTCAGAAACCCAAATCAAAATTCGGTCACTTCGGGCCTTCTACCTGCTTCAGTCCTGCCTGAGGAACACTTGCTGGGGCGGTCAAGACCCCAGCACAGGGCTTGGACACTCGCCCCTCTCAGAAAGAGGGGATTTTTGCAGGAAACCCTATGTTCAAGGAAACCCTGCAGTTCTAAAAGAATGTTCCATCAGAGCTGCCATGAAACAAACGTTCCTGCGTACTTGTTTCTGTCTCATCCAGATGGGCCTTTCTTCCCTGACAGCCCAGTGCGGTGTCAGGCTCTCCACTCTGAGTGCTCTCTCCATCCCTGCCTGTGTTCAGGGTGCATCCTTCTTCGCCCCTTTTATTAACCCTTTCGGTGCGGGTGCCGGATATATCCAGCACGCCCATCTGATGACCTGTGTGGACGAGCGACGGATATATCCGGCATCCATCTGTATATAATTTTTATAAATTTTACTTATATAATTGATAGAATTTTATATAACTATCTCTTAATATTAAAGTTACAAACAACACTTGGAAAAAAGCATTGTTTTATTAAGCATAGATCTTATATAAGGTTAGGAAAGTCTTCACACAAAGGAGGACTGACCATGTGCTATGTGCGAGTTTTCAGCGCGGCACCTCGTACAGCGGGAGTGTCGCGGTGGAAAGAGCGCTCGTACCAAAAGGGTTAAGGGCGCACGAGGCACGCTAACTGGAACACCCAAAAGGGAAAGTTGGAAAATGATGTTATTTGGGAATGTGGGCTCCACAGCAATGGTTGTCGTTAGTGATTTTTTAAAGGCCTGGATTTAGATGCATTTCCAGTACCATTTTTGAGAGTCTCCATTGCCCTTCCTAATGAGAATCATGAAAACATTTGAGCATAAACAAAACCATTACTTCAGGCTGGGTGATTTATTCAATTACCATTAGGCAAGGGGGCAAGTTATACCCCTGTATACTTTAGATTTAACTATTGGGAAAACAATTCGGTTGCCTGAACTGCTCACGGACAAGTAAGAGAAGACAGGACCTGGACCGCTGAGGCGTGTGCCCGTTTTGTGGAGGCAGGTGGCAGGTGTCTGGGGCCCTAGCCTACACCATGTGACTACTTCCTTTCTGATTGGCCTCCACATTGGTCTGAAGTCCCCCATTAGGATGTGGGCCATGGTGTTTTACCCGTTTGGTGAGCTGAGTGTCCATCATGAAGTTGTGAACATGCTTCTCCGCTTTGGTGAGTTCCAGCTTCCGGGCCACCACGGCCACCACGAGGGCAGTGCAGCCCGCACCCTGTGGGAGGACAGCAAGAGGACAGACACATCAGAGAAAGCACATCATACAGAGGCAAGGTTCAGGTGGAAGACTCGATGTGCCCTGTGACCCTGTGGGGATTCTGGGAGTACAGTGGGAACTTGAGCTCTCTGGCTGGCCAAAACCACAAAACCTGTCCGGGCCGTGATTCCTGTGCCCATGGAGGGGTCTGCAGTGCTCCTGGCCTAGCTGCAGAGCTGACTTCTGGGAGACCGAGTCTTCATAGGATTTGCCAGTTCTTAATGGAGCAGGACACTGAACATGGCTGAAGCTTTGGGGAATTTAAAACAACCAACAGTCACCTGGCCACCTGACAGGCTGTGCAGGGACTACAGAGGGTTTGGGACACACAGGCCCTCGCCCCCAGGTGTGTCTCAATGCCGCTGCCAGTTCCAGACCAGGGGGCCCAGGAGGAAAGAAAGCCACACATATGCTGATGTATTGGCTGGAACACCTGCTGGTGGGGAAGAGTTCTCCTGAAAATAAACTAATAAAGAGGCAACACATTGTCCCCCAGATCACTTGCCAGGGGAATGCTGGTGGCAGGAGACTGTTCTCTCAACTCTGCTTGCTCCTCAGCTGAGTCTTTTTACCTGAAGACCTAGGCCATGACTCAGCACCAGGAAGTGAGCCTGTCTTGCCTTCACCAGGAAGTTCATGAACTCACCAGCGTGTAGAGATTCTAAAGATGGCAACAATCTTGCCTCAAACCAGGATTTTAAGAGAACCCATACGGGGCCCTCAGTATTTTCCAGAGCAGTGTTCCTATTCTGCCTGGGTAGGTCCATTCCAGGGGGGCACCCGGGGGCTGGTAAAAGAAGCAGCGTTTCCCAGGACTCTCTCTTCGAATCCTCTGGGCGTGTGCTCAACAGTCTGGAAATGAGCAGCAAAGGAAAAGTGGCTCGTTCCAACACTCTCCTGATGGATTTTCAAGGCCCCTTCACTGCTTCTTCACTGGCCTGTGAGCGCTGGCGGGGTGAGAGAACCACTCTCCCCCTGATTCTCCTGCCGCAGCAGAAGCCAGCCCAGCCCTTGCCTGGTTCTTGGAAGAGAGTGCACTCTCCTTGGGGCCATCACCCTCCTCCTGTCCCTGGGGCCCCAGGCCGTCCTGACCTGCACTCAGGGAAAGGGGTGATAAGCTCAGCAGCAGCAACGGTCTAACCCTCAGCTGCAACAGCAATTAGAGTGGCCTAGTTTAGCAGTCAAGGTTCCAGGACTGAGGGACTCAATCAATAACATTGTTGGCTCATCAGGTCTAAAAGAGTGTGCTAGAAATGGTAAAGAATGGTCACAAAGGTCCATTATCTGTACCAAGTGGGTAGGTCGGTGCCCGACTGCCTCCTTTACAGTCTCTCTCTCCTTTCCCACAGGCTGGCAAAGGCGAGTCTGTGTGAGGTTTTGGCATGGCTGACGTTGGCTTTTACAAGGGTTCTCATTCAAATGATCTCATTGGTACATTGGTCATTTGGTCAGCTGCCGATGGGCCACCCATTTCTAGCTCAACAAAATGAAAGGAACTGAGTCTCTGTGAATCTCCCTTTTCTGACCTCATTTTCCTTTCTTGTTCAGGGATGGCTGTGTTTCCTTGCCATCTGTGACTTGCAGGAGACTCTGTGCCCAGTTTTCAAAGGATATGTACGGGAAGCTGGACAGCCTGGTCTGTAGCTGTAATCAATTTAGCCAGGCCTCCGAAGGCAAAAAATAGCTTAAAATAAGCTGTCCTAGAGGGCAGATATGTACTCAGTTCTGCTCAACCAGATCAAGTACAATCACTCTCCTTCATATGGCGTTCCAAAGGTACTTTGGGCTGAAAGCCCAAGAAGACAGATATATCACAGTGGTAAAAGTGGAACATCAGGTGGAGGGGGCTCTCCTTAGGCTCCATGCTCCCTCATTTCCTTGGGTCCAGGCAAAACCCTGCTTATATCACCCCTGAAAGCTGGGGGCAGAATAAGCCTGAAGAGGGAGTTGCCCTGCTTACCATACATACTACTTAGGGAATTTCATCAAAACAATGTCTCATCCACCTTTCTGAATTTCCAGGATCAGGATAGAGTGCTCCGTGGTCTCTCCACAGCTCCCAGCATAGCATCTTGAATGCAGGAGGCTTCTAATTAGAAGCTACAGTGTTTTAACCAAGGGACCACCTATTTTCTATGATTAAGATAAGTTTGTGCCTGGAGGCAGCAGGGTGGGCTAGAAAACGTTCCCCAGTTTCTTTCTACTTAAAGATGTCAAGACTCTCTGGAGGATGCTGGGCTCTTAGCCCCTGATTCTAACTTGAATAGAAATCAATGGATACTCCCAACTTTATTTTTCTTTTAGAAAATCCATCATATGGATGTAGTTAGGGAAGTTGCCAATAAGTAAGCCTAACTCGATCATTTCCATTAAGAAGCAACCTTGTAAAGATGAGAGTCAGATCTCACAACCTTCAGAAAGTTGTGGGCAGGGTGCTGAAATCCAGACTGTGGTCCTCTCCAGAGTGTGTGTGTGTGTGTGTGTGAGAGAGAGAGAGAGAGAGAGTGGGGGGAGGGAGAAGGAGAGAGAGAGAGAGAGAGAAGGAGAAGGACAGGGAGAGGGAAAGGAGAGGGGAGGGGAAGGGAAGGAAAGAGAGAGGATACAGAGAGGAAGCTGGAGTGGAGACTGAGACAGGGAGCGCTGTGCTCCATCCTAAACAGCGTGGAACAGAACAGAGAAAGAGGTAAGGAAGAACCTGAGGCTTAAGAAAAAAAGATGGGCCGATGGGATTGAGAGAGGAACGCAGGAAGAACAAGGAGCCTAAGTCAAAAAGTTAACAGTCCAGTTTGGCTCTTGAGAGAAAATAAAGGAAGTGTTACGGGATTCCCCCGCCTCCTGTTGTGTCACCTCTAAGTGATGTGATGATCACCTATGTTCCTCTTGGGATCATGAGCCTTTTATTTTACGTTTATAGTCTGATGTTCCCACAATGGCAGCCTGGGAAAACCTGTGGGATGTGGCAGTGATGCAGATCGGTTTTAAGAGACAAATTGCGAAGGATTTGGCTGATTTCGGGGTGTGAGGGTGTATGCTTTCCTAGCGTGGGATCTCAGAAATGGCTGGTGGGCAGAGGGGATGTGAGGAGAGGAGGGGTGGGCACACCGGGGTTGGCAACTGCTGGCATGACTTCCATGGGGTCCGACTGTGGAGATACTCCATGACTCAGACTTTTGCCTTCAGATGCGCCAAGCCCTGAATCCCACTTCACACCAGCTGGATTCCCTGGATCTCCTCTGTCCAGCCCCCATTCCACAGGAGGGTGGCAGGAGGAGGCACAGTCCACCTCTAATGAGCTCCCACCGTCCAAGGTATGTGGAGAGCAGGAGCAGCAGTGAGCAGCGAGAGCATGGCTGCCGTGGTGGGGGACACGCCTAACTCCTCTGAGGATTTAGACCCAAATCAGACACCAGGCTCCTTCCACTTCTTATTTCCAAAACACATTTCCAGCTGGAAAACCTTAGACTCTGGAAAAACAAGTACCCCAAGGGGAAAAGTATGAGGTGTTCTTAACTAAAGGAGCATAAAATAAAATAAAACATAAATGAAAGTGACGAATGGAGGAGAAAAGCCTGGAGGATTTACAGCTGGATTCTGTTTCGGCAACAGATTCCACGTAACAACTAAAATAACATCAATTGGTTTGAAACCAAGGTGTTTTAGGGAGAGGCTCATCTTCTAAAACTGACATTAAGCAGATCTCTTGCTGAGCCCTCCATTTCCCTGCTCCCAAAATGACTCAGTCTGTGCTACCTTCTACTTCATCACTTTCCTTTTGCAGTTCAGAGAAGCATCTCTCATGGAGCCTTGGGGAAAAGCTCAGTGTCCCCAGCAGACAACCTGGGAGCTTTTGTCTATTTGTCTATAATTTGTCCATGAGTGAGTCTGGCTTTAGAAAATGGCTCTTTTGAAAGAGGGCTCCTACCGAGCTGTCTGGGGGTCCCAAAGGTCTCCCATATGCCTGTAGAACCAAAAAGCCTCCAAAGGCATCTCTGTAGGTTTCGTTGTCATCTCCTATTCTGGACTAAGTATTGAGAGCTTTCTCTCTGCGCTGTAACTGTCATCATAAAATTCTTTGTGGAAAGACGCCGGACTTTGATGTATCTGCTTTTGCAGGTGAACCCTCTCACACACACCAGGCCCGTGCCAGCAATGTCAAGTTGTTCAGACAATTATATACCCTGTTTAATGGTTGATAATTACACTGTTACTGCGGCTGCCAAGAGAAAACAATGATTAAGACTATTTACAGCCCGCACACACAAATCTTTCCTTTCCCTCCCCAGCAGGCCTTGTCTTGGCCTGTGTGGTGTCCATGGTAACCAAACAGGAAGCTGCACCTTTAGTTAAGGCACTTGCAATAATATTCAAGAGATGTACGCAGTGCTGGAAGGCTGGGGGAGGGGATGAGAGGATTTTCAGCAACCCCAAACCCTTGAAAGGAGTGACTCAGCTACAAAAGTCACATTTGTTAGAAAAATGCCACTGGTATTCCTCACTGTGGCTCACCCCAGAGGGAGGCAACTGACTTTAATTTGGGTAAAAACACCGAGATGAGTGGAGGAAACCTCCCTGCTCCCGTGTGTAGAGAGGTACAGGTTTGCACCACAGGTTCATGCAATAGGACAGAGTTGTGTTGTGTTTTTAGTGTGGGCGGTGCGTTGGCTCCCCCTCATCCACTTGCTCTTCCCCCTTTGATCACAACTCTCTCATCCAGGAACGAGCACTCCCTTCCAAGGAGCTGCCACAGAACAGGAGCAGAAAGGGTGCTGAGGACCACACTCCAAGGACAAGGCCGGGAGGAGGCCCAGCCTTCCTGCCTGCCTCGCTCAGCTTCATCAGAGAAGCCAGGAGGTGCTTGCCGGGGGAAGGCATCAGGGCAATCATGGCCAGGGGGCCGCTTCCTGGATGGGGCACAGCTCCTTGCTGAGAGGGAGAAGGGCTGACACTTAAAAGTAACAGGCTCCCAGCGGGCTCCTCCACCTAGTGGCCTGCCCCCTGGCTCTGTGTGCCCTGGCGGAGCACCGGCTCTGAGGCACGAAACCCACCACCCAGGAGCTGCTCTAAGACAGGAAAGCTTTGGCCTTTAGGCGGGCGGCATTTCATTCCTTTCTGGAAGAAAGAACCGTTCCCTGGTTTCCTGTGACAGCTGGAGCTGTGCCAGACAGATTCCTACTAACCAATGGGAGGCGCTTGTTCCGAGGCCTTACACTCACCCATTATTTCTCCCAAAGCTGGTGCTAACCCTTTTGTCATTCACTGCCGTTCAGGAGGGCCTGCCTGATGGTGTGCACCTGCCTGGACTTCAGTGGAGAAGGACAGAGGCCTGTGTCCATGGTGAAACGGCAGCACTGGCCCCTCCTGTGTGCAGGGCCCCTGCCCCAGGCCTTTTCTCTGAGCCCCTTGGCCTGGTCGCCGACATCAGTCCTAGGAGGCCACCAGGCTATGGTGGTGTGGGCGTGGGGTGGGCATGGGGCAGCAGTCCCCACCCCTGGTGAGGAGCTAAGCCCCTTTCTACTGCAGAAGGAGGTCCCCCTCATTTCTAAAGGTCTTTCTTCTTCCCGGGAGAGCGAGAGAAACCTGAGGGGCAATGAAAGGAAGGGTCTCCACGGGTAGAGTGTGATGGGGGCGTAGAGAGGCTCCCCTGGGGAGGGCTGTGTTAGCCACCTGTGGAGACCTGGGACACGCTACAGATGCCCTGTCCAACCTCACACCCCGCCATGACCCCAGCGGTGCCCAGGCTTTGATGGGGGCTTTCTTCTCTGCAGCCTGTGTTCTAGATCCTAGGAAGGAGGGCAGAGAGCAGTGGCCATCTCTCCTGGACCTAACGCTCAAGAAGGCCAAGGAGCCTCATCACCTGGCCAGGGAAGGAGGGGTGGAGGTCGGGGATGCTGAGGACACCCCCAGCCCTGATGGTGTGTGCAGTCCCTGATGCTGACCAAGCACGTTAACACAAAACGCTGCCACCCACCCTCCTCACCAGCCAGCGAGGAGGGCAGGGCAGGCCTGCCCTCCCTGCTTTACACTCGAAGATGCTGGAGTCCAGCAGGCTAGGTGCCCTGCCCAAAGTCCACAGGGAGGTCGGCAGTGGGAATTCTGACTCCTACTCTGAGTCCCCACCCAGGTTCCCCCCACAACGGTGCTATGACAGCTGTGTGACAGGCAACAGTGTGTGTCAGCTCAGGTGGCAGGACAACGGGCAGGAAAAATATGCCTCGAAAGGATGCAGCCCATCTGGGGGACGGAGGGGTGGGAGTCACAGTGTAGCTGACACCAAAGCTGGGAAGGGCCTGGCACGTGGACCCCAGCACCCCAACATGCAGATGTGAAAGCCAAAGTCTGGGGCGGTCAAGGGCTGGCACAAACCCATGAAACCAAACCAGGGGCCCGCCCAGTGTGGGACACAGCTCGGTGCTGTTGCCCCAGTCCCTGCCTCCATGAGCTTACGGATGTGGTGCCGAGGTCTGTGGGGCCCGGGGGACAGGAAGGATGTGGAGCCTAGATGCTCACCGGGGGCGAGCACACTGGGCAGTGGGGTGGTGTGGGTGGGGAGAGGGTCAGCCCCACAGCCAGCTTTGCCCAGCCCGTTTCGGTAGGGCTGTGAAGAGACCATTCACTGTCAGGAACCAGGGTCTATTCCTATCTTGGAAAAAGAAATGAAAAAGTAAGACACCATTGCAGATTTCACATCTGCCTCTCTACATACAGAGTCACACATGCTGGCCTGTTAACTAGCTGCGGGCCCCGCCCCCTGACCAGGAAGGCCCCCTGAGCTCACAAGAAAGGGCTGTCATCCGGAGGGTGGTGAGGAGTGATGGGCAGAGGCGGGTACTCACCATGATGCCGGTGAGGAGACAGACACCTTTCCCACAGTACGTGTGGGGCACCATGTCCCCATAACCGATGGAAAGGAATGTGATGGAGATGAGCCACATGGCACCCAGAAAGTTACTGGTTACGTCCTGCTGGTCATGGTACCTGCCAAGGGGAGGACAGGGTTAGTCCACGGAACTGCCTTACCGAGAGCGAAGGCCAGGGGCAAATCTGGGCTGGGGGAGGAGCAGAGACTGTTTGCTGGGGTGCAGGCAGCAGCAACGGCGACACAGAGATTTTGCTAGGAGGCTGAGGGTGCCACAGCTCTGCCCCCCAGCTCTTGCCCGCAGCTCCAGGCTCCCAGACTCCCCCCCGCCGCACGCTTGGTCACAGAGGCTGAATGCTGTGTCGAGGTTTGCACCATGTGGTAGATGTCCCTTTGGGGCTGGTAAAATAGCTTTGGATGAAATCATGCGGTAATAAAATTTAGATCTTCCCTTTTAGGCTGACAGTCTAAATGTATGTAGATGTGATTAATCTGAAATCACAAGCTCCTGAACAGAGAAAATGTCAAAAAAAAATCACCAAATACATTTAGCAATTTCCTGAAGGTTGATGGATCCCCAAGACTGGCACCTCCCGGTGTCTGGAAGGGGGCCAGGCAGGTTCTCATGTAGCTGTTTCTGGGGGCGATTCTGGGCTCTCCACAGAGGGGACGTCTACACCTCTGAGGCCTCGTGGCTGCCACGCCCTGGGAGGAGCCAGCTAAAAACGTATCACCACCATTCTCTCTGCCCGATGCCCATTCCACCCCATCCTTTCCCTCCCCCTCTTCATCCCCAAACACCAAGGCCCTCTATGTGCCAGGCTCTGTGCCAAGTACTGAGATGCCGGGATGGGCAGGGCACATGACCCCCCTTAGGGCTCTCAGCCCAGACAAGGGGTCCACAGAAGATGCAGATGTTTGCAGAAAGGTCAGTTAATGAATGGATGAGGCACCTTGGTGATAGGAAGAAAAGAACAGTGACCTTTGTCCCAAATGTGGGAGGGTCAGCCAGAGGCTTCAGTTTTCCAAGCAGTCCTGGGGAGGGTGCTCCAGGCCATGAGACACCTGATGAAAGAAAGCCCAGACCCTGCCTGAGCACAGCAGCGGGGGCTGGCTGCAGGGGGGCAGCAGGGCAGGCGGGCATTTCCCAGAATGTTCTCTAACCACATTAGCCTGATGACACGCAAGGGACTCAGCAGTTTACTCTGCAGGAATGTCACCCCTTGATAAAATCTCCCCATCAGCCTCAGGGGACCACAGATGGGAAAATCGAGGTGGGTCTGGGAGACCAAACCACCCTGGTTCACAGAGCAGAAAGCCCCTCAGGAACCCTCATCTGCAGACCCAGCCACTAAGAAGTTCACATGACTCAATGTGCATGAAGAGCCAGGGTGGGGTCAGCCCAGGGGGCCCCCAGAGAGTGTTAGCTACTCTCCCTGCCCCCACAGGGTCTGGGGCCCAATGGGCAGTTGGCAAATGTTGCTTTTCCTACCCTCTCCCCTAGTCAGGTGTGCGGGGATGGCTGCAGGTACAGGACATCTGGGAATGGACCTGGAGGAGGCAGAAGCTCTTCTGGTCAGGAAGAAGACGGTGGGCACAAGGGCACAGAGTGACGGACACCATTTATTGATTCCTGCTGTCCTAGCGGGGGTCACACGGCACAGTCCACCAAGTGGCTGGCACATTGTACATAGAAACTCTAATTCTCCCAACATCCTGTAAAGTATTTTCACGGGCAGCTGGAAGCACAGGGACACTGGCCCAAGAGCACACAGGAAGTGCTCCACTTAATATCAGAGAGGTGGAAGCCGCTGCTGTGTTCCTTTGGTGAATGATGAGGAACTGTAGCAAGAGGAGGGCACATGAGCTCCAGTATCAGGTGGTGAAGTGGCTTTGGAGACCAGCGGGCTGAATTTGGAAGGCCTGGAATTCTAGGGTGACGGGTTTGGATTTGGTCTTAGAGATTTGGTTCTGAGCAGGTTAGTGACAAAATGACATGGCCTGCTGGGAGGCCTGGTCTGCCGGTGGTGAGCAGGATGTTTAAAAATATGGAACGCACAGGTGGGGCAGCCAGACGAAAAGCAGGTGTGCAGAGCCAGGAGTGAGGTGCAGGTGCAGCCTTCATTGTCCTCTTGAGCCTGGCCCTGGCAGATCCCAGTGAGCACCTCTTCGGGGGGCTGTTCAGCCCCAACTTGAGTCTACTGCCAGCAGTCAGAGGAGGGTGGGATTAGCCTTACCATAGGACATGCATGCCTGGAACTCCAGGGACATCTGAAGAGCAGTCATTCCCCTCCCCAAGGCTGGCTGGTTAGACACCTTACCTGCCCTCTTCTACCTGCTTCTCTCACTCCCCATCGATGCTCTACTGCTACCCTGAGGGCACCCTGGCTGTCTCCTCCTGCCAGTTGCCTCATTTCCCTGGGGCTGGGGCTGGGCCCATGTCTACTCATGTGGTCACATCGAAGCAACATAGACAGGTGGTGCCAACTTTGACCTCCAAGATGAAGTTCACCCTTCCCCTGACCCAGTACACCAGCCCCATCCCAGCTTTGATGTAGTTTTGGAGGGGCAGCTGCCATTCCCCACAGCCCGGGGCTCTTCCAGGCCCTCAGGCCACCTTAGTCCCCTCTACTCCCAGCGTGCTCTTGGTGGGAAGGGAGGGCAGCTGACGCTGGCTCTCAGGGCCTGTGCTGAGGCGGTGATGGAAAATCCTTCCCTGGAGGGATGGACTTTGGAGCCTGCGAATCAACAAGACTCAGTGACAGCTGAGTGTGCAGGCCCCCAAGGTGGGGGACTTAGAGAAAGCTCCACGCTACAAGACAGCAACATGCAAACACATGGTAGAGAGTTGGAGTCGGACATCAGTTCCTCAGAACGCGTTTCTTGGAAGACGTCTTAAGTGAGGATGGCGAGGTTGGGGCGGTAGATAGGAAGGAGGTCAGCCTGTGGTCCTGGGCTTGGCTTGCCTGGCTTTAAGCCCAGCTTCACCTTAAGTAGCTCCATGGCTGTGGGCATGGGACTTAACCGCTCTGTGACCCAGTTTCCTTATCTGCTGATGGGAGATTAAGAAAAATAATCCACAGTGCTCAGAGTAGGTGCACTAAATGTCAGCAGTTGCCATTGTTGAGAGGGGCAGGTGCTGTCAATCTGAGAAACAGTCCACAGAAAAACACAGGGTGGGGATTTACAATGCAGTGGGGAGAGGGTCCCCACAGCGGGTGATAAAGATGTCTTGAGGTTTAGGCTGGAGAACTACTTGACACAGGGATGAGAGGAACCTACTCTAAGTTGTGGGACAAAGAAGGGACACAAGACATTTGGGATCTGAGATGATTCTTCTAGCAGGTGCATGCAAGACTGATTAAAGAGAGCAGGTCCCAGAGGGTGAGGACCGCTAGAGAGTTTGCAGGTGCCCACGGAGAAGCAATGGTGAGCCTGGAATGCCGAACCACGGGGTTTGGATGTCGTTTGCAGCCTCTCTTCCATGTACCTCATCGACTCTGCTGTGCCCATGTGTTCCATGGTCCTTTCCTTGTAAACCCTGAGGCTTAAGCAATTGTTTCCTGGCTGCTTGGCTGCCCTTAGGGCTGTGGACCCCTCTATTCATACATGGAGATAAAGAGATGGGAGCTCACAGTGGAATTGAGCATGCAGCAGCCAGTAATCTGTTCCCTTTTAAAGCTGATATTTGATTTACTGCTGTATTTTTCTCTAAATTCTCTTCATGTTCTTGGGTTTCTTTTTCATATAAAATCCTGAACTGGTGCTATGTGTGCTGAGGAGAGGACAAGCAGATCTTGAGGATGTCACTCATTCATCATTTGTCAAACTCCAACAATCTGGCCTCTGGCAGGGGCTCTACAAGATGCCAAGATGAATCGGACAGATGCCCTACACTCCCGTGGCTTGGAGCATCGTCATAGAGATGAGACACGCATGCAACTCACCACGCAGGAAGTGAGAGCGGGCCTGGTGACTCACACTGGGAGTGGGGGGAGGCAGAAATTATATCCAAACCTATTCACAATTTTTTTAGAGTGGTTTACACTTGTCACAAACTCACATATGAATTGCATGCTATTTTTTATCACCGAGAATTGGGGGGAAGACATTGTCCCTTCTTTTCCTTCAAGGGCTAAGAAGGAAAAGACAAAGTTTGGGGATGGGTTATCATACTCACTCATTTATCGTTAGGGCGTGGATTTATACCACGGCGTGTTTTACTCCTGAACATTGTGAAATAAATGCATGACCGGGTGAAAGTGGCGGGTCAAACACACGTGCTCCCTTCTCAGATCCCTCTCCAACCAAGAGTTTCAGTTGCCTGCTTTTAGAAATAAGCAGGCAGCCAGAAACCCCCAGATAGCTGAGGAACGTCTCTCGCATTCAAGACACAGACCAAACCAGTCAATTAACAAAGAGACAGAACTCTGGATCAAATACAGACCATTTACAGAGAAAAACTCTTGAAAAAAAGTCCTATAATTAACACTGTGAGAGATAAAACACAATATTGGACCCACGAGACAAAAATGTCTTCCTGCAGGGCCGAGAGATCAATTCAGGAAGGTTCCGAACAGGCAGGAAAAGACAGAGAGAGAAATGAAAATAGGCAATCAGTCTACCAGTTCAAATAGTAACAGTTTCAGAAAGAACCAAAGAAAAAAGGAGGAGGAGGAGGAGGGAAAGGAGGCAGAAAATGAAGGAAAAGAAAAGAAGTTATCATGAAAGAAATCATTTAAAAAATGTTCCCATTACTGACGGACACAAGTGTCTAGATCAAGGGCTCACAGTCCCCAGCAAAGCGGTTAAAAACAGACTTGCACCGAGGCACGCTATTGTGAGATTCCGGAACACCAGGGGCCGGAGGTGGTTCTGTGGGGCTTCCAGAGAGAGAGAGAGAGAGAGAGAGAGAGAGAGAGAGAGAGAGGTCAAATATAGCAAAATCAGAAATCTGAGTGACTTTGGACTTTTTCACAGAAACACTGGAAGCTAGAGGGCCATGGAATAGACTTCAAATTTCCAAAGAAAAATGATCTCCAAACGAGAATTCCAAAGCAGAGTATCAGTTAAGTCTGAGCATGAAATGAAGACATTTTCAGATACGCAAGGCTCTCAGAACTTTGCCTCCTCTGCACCCTCTCTCAGGAAGCTACAGGAGGGTGTGTGTCACCAAAACACAAGAGCAAGCCAGAAAGAAGGAGCCCTGGGGTGGATGGCACTGGAGACGGCGGAGGGAAGAGGGCCAGGGTGAAGGCCATGCACCAGGCCCAGAGGGCTGCCAGTCCACACTGGGGCAGGTTGGAGGCTCGTGGAGACATTTCTCTGAGAAGATAAAATTGATAGAGAACCTGATGTGCCTGAACATCTGGAGAAGAGACTTAGACAACCATCAGAGTCTGGAGTTGCATTAGCGATAAATACACAGAACACTAAGCAAATGAACAAACATGATAATTAACCAGAAAAAAAAAACACAAAACTTCTGCAGGAGAGGAGAAATTATCTTTACTACAAAGACTCAACTACGATTAGAGTCAAATCAGTGATGAGTGAGTAACGCAAACACTGATTATAATGACCTAACCAAAGCTATAATGCAATTATAACAAAAGGAGGTTGGGGGACAGGAAGAGCTCAAGGGGTGGAAAGGGAGCCAGCTGCTCATCTTCCGGGAAGGGAGCAGAATAGAGAACGGCAAAACCCACGCACCAAGGAGTAGCAACGCACGCCTGTTGTTACAGACATGGAGGGAAACACGAAAATCAACGAGCAGGAGGGGGTCAAAGCATCGGTTACCTATTGCTGCATAGCCAGTTGCTCCAGGACTCAGCAGCTTAAGACAACACCTGCTATCTCAGCAGTGCTGTGGGTCAGGAACTCAGGCAGCTTTGCTGGGCACCTCCGGCTCAAGGTCTCTCAGGAGACTGTGGTCCCCTGCCATACAGATTGTGCGTGGAAGTGATGCTATTTCTAGGTCCTCTATTCTGTTCCCTTGGCCCATTTGTCTAATGTTGGAGTTACATTATAGTCCTGTTCTAAGTATCATCTCAGGGCCTAACACATAATAGTTGCTCAGTAAATATCTGTGGAGTGAATATAGCTTGCTTGTGGCTTTTCCTGCTGTCCTGTGAAGTAATTCAGTGAAGCACGTTAGGTGACTGCAGCTGTTCTCTTTGGCAGATAAACTTTGGTCAAAGTGGCTGCCAAATATCTTGGATTTGGAGTTGGTTTGCACTATTAATAAGAACTCAGCTTCTTGACGGTAGCTGTGACCTAACTTCTTTCACATGAATCTTAGTGATTTGATGTCTTCAGCCATTTGTTCTGCGTCTGGTTTGTTTATTGGAAATTTGCAGGAATCAAGCCAGGCCTTCTGCAGAACTCTAGCCAAGTGGATTGCTTTGTCTTCACCGTCCAGCCATTCCCCAGCTGCACACAGTCAAACCCTTGCCCTTGAAGAGCTATGGACCCTGTGCTTGCTACGTTCTTCAATGAAACACCCAACAACATATACTGGATTTGACCCGTGGCGGCTTTGACTCTGGTGCCTGTCCTCAGAGCACCGCCATCCTTTGGCTTCTTCAGTGGCTTGCTCATCTCCTGGTTCCTTCCTGCTCTGAGAGTCCTTGACGTCTTCCTCTGGACTCCACTTCAGTGTGGCTGTGCTCCAAGCTCTCCTTGCACATACATCTTTCTTGTTCCTATCATGCCTGTCATTGTCCTTGCTGATCCCTTCTAACTGACCCTTCAAGACCCAGCTCAAATCCGACCCTGACCTGCCAGGCCAAAGTGAGCTCTTTGTCTCAAATCTCACAGCACTCAGCCTCACATGGTCTCACGTAGGAGGCCGCCAGGCTGTTTGGAGTCATGGGTGAACGCACACAGGCTCTAGGGCCAGACCATCCATGTTCGAATCCAGGTTTTGCCCCTTAGTATCTGCATGACTTTGTCTGCAGTTTTCCCACCTATAAAAGGGGGTAATACTTGTATCAGCTCACTTGGAGTCAAGGGTTAACTAAGCTGATGTTTCTAAAACAGAACAATGCCTAACACACTAGTCACACAAAAAATGTTGGCCTTGGCATAGCAGAAAGACTGCCACTCATGCCATAATGGCTTTGTGACCTTGAACAAATCCACTCTCAGGGTCTGTTTTCTCTTCAGGGAGTCAGGGTGTAGTAACATCCCCCTGCCTATCTCAAGAGGCTTTAACAGGGGGTGAATGTGGAAGGGCTCAGTCAACCTTGAACTTGCAACACAGACAGAAGCTTGTGACTGCCTCTCCGAGAGCCTCCCACCTGGGCCACCTCCCATCTGAGACTTCCTCCTAGTGACAAAGGCAGCCACACAGACATGGAGGAAGAACAGACAGCAGACATTGCCATGTAGGAAAATGGTAATTTGTTCCAGGCTCTCCTTTTACTTGTCCTTGTCCCATGTTCTTGGTTGGCCGCAGCCCCCTTCCTGTGTAGGATTTGTGGTGTGAACCTCTTCTGTCAAACCCCGTCTATTTCACCTTCAAAATATGCCCAGACTCTGACCACTCCCTGCACTCAGCTGCTACCCCCTTGGCCAGGCCCTGTCCTCTCACCCGGGCCACTGCTTCTGCTTGTTCAACCCCACCTACCACCCCACTAACAGCCACCAGAGAGGTCCTGTCCAGAAGTAAGACAGACCACGTTGCCTCTCTGCTTAAAACTTCCTGTGTCCCTGAGAACAAAAGCCAAAGTCCTCACAGGGGCGTACAAGGGCCTAAAGAATGCCCCCAACCCCTGTGGCTCCTCTGGCTCCGTCTTCCTGGAGCCGCCCCTTCACCAGCGGCAGTACTGCCACCTGGGTCTGCACAGCCCCTGCCACAGCCAGCCGGACCCCGGCACAGGGTGTGGGCACCTATTATGCCTTCTCCCGGAAAGCTCTCGCCCCCATGACTTCCAGCCTTTGCTCAAATGCCAGATCCTCAGGAAGGCATTCCATGACCACCCTGTTGGCAACTGCACTGTGCTCCACCCCCGCCACGCCCCATCTTCCGTCCCTGGGCTGCTCTCCTCCACGTGCATGTCACTGCCAGACATAACACACGTGTGGCTTGTTTTTGTGTTATTGACTGTCAACTCCCACTAGAATATAGACTTCATGAAGAAAAGGACTTTTCTTCTTTGTTTACTGCTGTATCTCTAGTGATCAATAAGTATTTGTCAAACGAATAGATGCTTCCATTTTGTCTTTATCACGAGCTAGCAGGACCAGGTCAGCAGACAGGGGCTGTTATCGTGAAGCGATGAGAAGCCCAAGAGAGTATTAACTAACTTCTCACAGCAAGTAAATGAAAAAGCTGGGACTACAACCCCTGGTGCTTCTGATTCCCAGGGCCGCAGCTGCAGCGAGCAGGGTGTGTGGGGGGCGGGGGGGGGGGGGGGGGCCGCAGCATCTGTGCCCTGGGCGGGGCCAGCCTGGCCCAGCTTGGCAAAGCGCCTGCTCAGGCCCTGCCAGGAGGACAATGGCCAGGAGGCCCTGAGTGGGACCGGCCAGGGCCAGCCTGTGTAGGAGCCTGAGAAGCTCTTACCAAAGTGGGACATTGCCAGGGAGCCCTGAACTTTACTCCCACCCCCACCTCTGCCTTTGTACCTTTAATATAATCAACTCCTAGTTATCAAGCGCCCTCAGCGTGCTAGGTAGGGTGTGTGAGTCTGGCTTTGGGGGGACACGCCTTTTTGTAAGGGCATTGTGAACATTAGTTTAGGGGGTTTCAGCTACACCTGAGGGCTGTGAAAGAGTGCCACCGAAATTCAAAGTTGGCTGAGGGACAACTGGCCTGTGGTGCCTTCGGAGCCACTGCTGCTTATTCCAGCTACAGCAAGACAAACAAAAAGTACTTTTTTTCTTAAAAACAGTTTTCTGTACAGACATCTTAAAGTGTGAAGTCATCGACTTTGAAGACTCAGGGCTGACTGCAAGCCTATGGGGCCCACAGGCCCACAATGACACAGGCATTCAGAAAGTAACTCCTTGTCACTTCATTCCCATGGCTAATGTCCTATTTTTTGAGATGGCTTTGTTTGAATTTAGGGAAATAAGGACATTTCCCTCACCAGGTAATTCAAGGCAACAGCCGTGGATCTTTCCAACGCAAATCTAAATCTAGTCTTTTATTTCTAGCCCAAGAGCTAACAGCACGGGTACAAGGCCTCCGCCAGTTTCAACGGGGAGAAAACCTCCACCACCAACACAGGGCAGTTCCGACGAACAGGATGCAACGTGCCACAGACCGACGTGGCGGGTGCTCGCTCTGTGAGCGCAGACGCCGCGGCTCTTCCCCGCAACGGTGGTGGCGCGCACGCGTCGTCCAGGACGTCCGCCTGGTATCATTCGTCTGCGGATGCAATGTCTCTCCAGGCCTTGCTGGGAAGTCTAAACCAGGGCGCCAGCTCGGCTTTCCTCCGTGTGTGCTTCTCTTCTCTTGTTCAGCCAAGACGTTTCCTTCGAAGTCTCCACTTCGCAAGTGGACACGCCCTTGGAGGGAAGCCAGCTGCCATTCCTTCCACGGTCCATTCTTCATATTGGGGGCGCTGTCGACCTCTTTGAGTGGCTATTAAGTTAAAGACCAGATGGCTCATCTGGCAAATCCTGCCGAGTCAGTTTCTCTATTTGCAATATTTCTTTCTTCTTATTAAAAATATTTCCATGTTTCCTGATTTGGAAGCAATTAATAAAAATGCATGGAAATGGAGAAAAACAATATGTTCGGAAGAAACACTGCTCCCAGGGGAAGCGAGTCTTCCACGGTGTTGGAGGTGGTGCGGGGGCGGCAGAGAGGGTGGGCACTGGCATCCAGGTGGCCTCAGTCAGGCCTTTCCTTTCCACGTCACTGGCTTTCCTCCTGTAAAATGAAGCCTGAGAAACCTCCCTCGTGGTATCGTGTTGATGGTTCAATGAGATGACTAACAGAAGACCAGGCATAGCACCTGGCACGGGTTTGGGGCTTAATACATAAGCCCCTGCTATGTGCCAGACTTCACGGACCTCACAGGGCCATGCGGAGGGTCAGCACTAAGCAACACAAAAGCAATAAAAAAGGCCAAGTTACAGTTGAGATGGGTGCCCAGAGACCCTCTCTGAGGATGCAACATTTACACGACCCAGGACAAATGGGGTGGGGCGGTTGGGTTGGGGATGCTCCAGGTGGAGGACTAGCTCTGGAGAAGGAGGCCAGAGGGAGGGGGATGACCACGGAGGGGAAGGAACCACGGAGGGAGACGGGTGTCCTCAAAGTCCCCAGAACTGGGCTTTGATGAGTGGCGCTGAGTGAAGACACTGGCACTAGTGTACCGTCACCTGCACCCCTAGGCCCTCCCTTCCCTCTTCCCTCTCCTCTACTTTTCTGTCTGTTGCCTCTCTGTTCTCTGTCATCCTTCTTTCTTTCCCTTCTTTGGAGCCCTTTCACTGGCTCAGCATCTTCCTCATCTCCTCCTGCGAGGACCCACACTGAGAGCCCACCATAAGGGGTTGGCAGTCTCTGTGGAGACACTGGACTTTGCTTCAGGTTGGCTTTGCGACTCCAGCAAGCCTGTATGCCGCCCCCGCCAGGGATTAGGCATCAACCACATGGGACCGGGCCCCCAGCTGAGGCAGATCCGTGACGTGAAGTGGGAGGGCTGAGTGGAGAAGGAGCACGGCCTGTGTTCCTGGTGACCACGGGCCCCTCGTGGTTTCATGGTCACCACCCAGACCTGCCCTCCAAGCTTCAGACCCATGTGTCTGTCTGCCCACAGGGAACATCTCTGGGGGGAGAGCAGGCCAGTCAGGCTCAGCTTACCCTGAACACTGCTCATTACCTGCCCTTCCCTATGTTCAGGTTCCCTCCACACCCACCCCTCTTCCTCCTGCATCTCTGTTCTGGAGACAATACCACCACCTAGCCATGCTGGGACACTGGGCATTGTTCTTGAACTTTCTCTATCTCCACCCCACATCCAGTGGGGCAGTCCTGTGACTGGGCTCCACTAGTTCTTTCAAACCTGTCCCTGACTCTCCAGCTCAGCCACCGCCTCCCCAGTGGAAGTGGTGTCCTGTACCGTGTACATCACTACAGAGTGTCCCCACTGGTCTCCTTGTCTCGTGGTCATCCTAGTGTCCCCCTTAAACCTCTCTTCTCACTGCAGCTGGGGAAATCTTTCCCCAAAACAAGACCCTCCCCTGACCCAAACCCACCAGTGGCTCCCATTGGCCTAGGGCGGGGGTGGGGGCAGGGGTGCTCTCAGCCTCAGTGTGGGACACGCTGTGGCTCACGAACCCTCTGTCTAGGACAAACAGTAGAGGAAGAATCAACAATTGTGAGCCATCTACTGTTTTGTGTCGGGTGGTTCAAGGCTGCCCTGGGACAACATCACTCTCGCCCTCTCATATTCTGGTTTGCCTTCCCCTGTGGCAAAGAAGGGGTGGCAGTCCAGCTACCCTAATGGGAACAACTCATAACCTGGGCACACCCACAGCACACGCTGGGTATCTGAGTACCATCTCTCCTGCATCACTGGATTAAAAGAAGCAAGTAAATAAATAAGGTGAAGGACCATTGGCTTGATAGAGGATTACGTCGGAACTCTTTAAACTGGTGAAAGAGGCCTGGCCCCTGTCTGCCCCTCCAACCTTGGCTACAGCTGACCCCATGGCAAATAACTGCTGATTCTCTCTCCCACCCCATCCTTCCCCCAACTCTGAGCTCTGCTCCTGCTGGTCCCTCTGCCTGAAGTCCCCTCGGGCCCCCAAAATCACCTCTTCCAGAAAGCCTTCCTAGATCAAGTGTTCTCTGCAGAGCTTCCTTAGCCCCCATGACCCTCTCTGTCCCCTCCCACCACAGGACCTACATGGGCTTATTCCTGGGGCTTGCACTGCTGCGGGGCTGGTGCCAGCCCAGGTGGCCAGGCACTTGGAGGAAGCTCAGCAGATGTGCTGAAGGAGACAGTGAGTGAAGGACAGCTCCGGGGTGGAGACATTTAAGCCTGGTCTCATCTCACGCCCCTCTGTGGTCCTTTCTCTCACAGATGCTGTCTTTGCTTGGCCTTCAGCTCTACCTGACAGGGGCCTGAGTCTACTGCCTGTGAGCTTTTCCCTCCTGGTTGAGCTTTTTCCAACATCCGTTGTCAGTCACAGAGCGTGACTCAGAAGCAAAGGGGCATCGCAGTTCTTAGTTTTTCATATACAGAGAGAAGAATAACAGTGGTTGGAACTCTTGCAAACTATGTCCTCAAAGACCTTAGAGAGATCTCTTTCTCATCTCATTTTATTTCTGGGCCCATCTCTGTGAGGTGGGTGGGACTAGGCATTCAGCCCTATTCTAGGAGAGAATAATCACTGTCATTTGTCAAGCATCAGCCATACGCCACACGGGCCATGTTTCTGAGTTGAAAACTCAGGCTCAGCCAGATTAGGGAACTTGCACAAAATAAAACATCTACCAAGTGTGAGAGCCTGCGTGTGAGCTTGGGTTTGGCTGATGGCACAGCCCTGTCTTCGACCATCTTACGCCGTGGAGGAAGCGGAGGCCCATGCAGGCTGAGCACAGAGGTTACCGAGGCTTCTCCCTTCTTCGGGGTCCGGTCCTGGGGCCCTGGGTCTGTGTGCAGTGAGCAGGCCTCCCAGGGGAGTCAGCCAGAGCCAGGGCTGCCCTGCTCAGCAGTGTAGGTTGTGTGCTGGGCAGCTCCAGGAGTGCCATTCACTAAGACTTCAATGTGAATGGCGCCCCCTGGAGATCAGTGCTGCGGAGGCAGTGGTCCTGCCTGGAGCCTCAAAGGAAAGAAGAGTGTTTTCCTCCTCTCTCTCAGTCATGCTTTCCAAGGAGAATTCCAGGCAGGCAGCCCCGGGTGAGCAAATGTTAAGGAGGGCACAGAACTGCAGTCTCACCTGGGTAGTGTTAGCGTGGGAGAGGAAAGTGGGGACCATCCTGTGACCAGGAACAAAGAAAAACAGGCTGGAAGAAACTCCCTGGGAAGGAGTTTTCTTGTTAATGTTTCCAAGAGCAGCGGGGCTTCCAGGGTCGGACGGCTTCCCCTGCTGCTGAGAAGAGGGTTGCTGAAGAGGGGTCCGGCCCGACACAGGGCGAGTGGGCAGAATTCTGACTCAGCGGAGGCTACCACCCGATCTGCGGGACGTGGCTGCGGGGCTCTGGGGGGAACCACAGGATGCTCCCGGCCACACGCAGCCTGCACGTGGAGTGTGCTTGCCTCTAACTTCTAACCTGTCTCACAAGCCTGAGCATCCAGACAGCACGTGACCTTGGGTTTGTGGGGTGGGCCTTGGCCATGTGAAGGGTGACAAAGTCTGAGGTGGGCAGGGTCTCAGGGGCTGGTTCAGGCCCACCAGTCACACAGCCAAGACACCCAGACCTTGGTTTAGGTGATTAACTGGAAATGCATCAGAAACAATGCTATTTCTAAAGCTCAGTACTAGAGGGAGACAAGAATGGAGACAGCCAGCACACATCCAGCTGTCACCCCGAGGGGGCTTTTTGCCAAAGGAACTTCTAAACCTCCGGAGCTGGCATGCCCCAAGATCTCTGAGAGCAGCAGCTGGGAGGAAAGGCTCACGTACAGGGGCTCAGGCCAGGGGCCCTCACACCCCTCCCTGCTCATCTCCACAGCCCCAGAGCAGAAGGAAGGGATACAGCTGCAGCCAGACTGCCTCCACCAGCAGCGTTGCTTCTTCTGCCTCTTGAAATGAGAGAGTCTCGCTGGAGAGAAAGAAATGGGTGAGAAAAAGTGCTTGGAGAGTTCCAGCTGCTCAGAGCAAGGCAAAGAGATGACCCATCTGGAGATTCCTCCTTCTGCTCGTCCGAGAAATAAGGAGACCTGGGCCACGGAACTTCCGGCCCTTCTAGCTCTGAGCAGCTGGAACTCTCCGGGCATTTTTTCTCTCCCATTGTCCACACAGGACAAAGAACTGGTTAGGTGGGGGTCAGGCAGCTGCAGGTGCCATCTTGAGGCTTGAGGGGCCATGTTTGGAAAGACACATATACCCAGTAGGCTTGCACCATGCTGAGGGTCTCTTCCTGCAGAATGGGGTTCTCCTAGGGAACATTAGCCGGGAGACCCAGGAGCTGCAACCCGCCCCCCCCACCTGCAACTTCTGGGACTTCCTGGGGAAGGGAGAGAAGAGCATGCACACGTGGTCAAAAACCTGGGCAGGAGGTGCTTTGCCTGTTGGGTCAGCTTGGTCTCTGGGAATTACTGAGTCTTGGGCCACCTCCAGCCTGACAAACCTCATTCTTTCAGATAAGGAAATGGAGCCCAGAGAGGACCATGATGGGCCCAAGTTCACTGTGTTTCTCACTTCTGTGGGTCTCTTTACACCCCGCGAGGCACTAGTCAGGCCAGTCTGGGGTGCTCGGCCCCAGGAGAAAGACCCTCAACTAGGGGCTCAGACTCTCTCCAACTTGCTGTGTGACTCCGAACAAGTTGCTTCCCTTCTCTGAGCCTTGGTTTCCTCATCTGTAAAATGTGAGGGTTTGGTTTAATAAGCTCTAGCGCCCCTTCCAGTTCTAAGGGCAGTGTTTGCTTGTGCTCTACCACCTGCCACCACTGCTGCCCCTTCAGCCGGTCTCTGGGGAGCTTGTGGCCGGGCTGACTGCGGGTGCAGAAGCCAGGCGGCCCCACAGACCGCAGGCCTTCAGCACCCCACAGGAAAGAAGGTAAGGGGGAGCTCAGCCTAGCAGCTGTCACCCAGGGCCAGCCACACCTCGGGGAGCTGCTGCAGGTGACCACCAAGTTACACCGAACCTCTGATGGACCCTAACCAAGACTTCTGACCACAGAACACCTGTGATCCTGAATCAGGATAGAAGAGAGTGAGCTGGCGCCTCGGCCACGACAAAACCACCAGCATGGCTACCCTCAGAGCCACCGCACAAGCCAGTCTGCCTGCAGGTCTGCTTCTCCCCTCCCCTCCTCCTCCCACCACCCCAGAGAAGGCCCTGGAGGCTTCTTCATCCCTGTGTCCCCAGCCCTGGCTCTGTTTTACAGGAAGCAGCCATCACAGAAGACACTTGTTATATGTTGCCAGGCAACAAAATGCTGCCTGAAAACTGCAACCCACCTCTGACACTTCATAGGCCTAGAACCAGCAGATGAGAGGAGGCTGCCAGAACAAAGAAGCGTCGGGGTGCTGGGGGGACGCTGGAAAGCAGAATGAAAGAGCCCAGACAGTTGCACAAAGTGCTGAAAAGCAAACGGATGGGAGAAAAACTGACTCACTGAAATGAGGGAGACAGTGAAGGGGACATGGAGGGAAGTCTTAGGGGGCCGAGCCCTCAAAAGGCCTTGTGGGTTGTTGTTGTTTTTTTGGTCAAATCTGTCATGATTAGAGTGGAGTTGTTGGTAAGATGATGGTCACGAGAATGATGATAGTTCCTTAGCTAAACACTTGTCTGTGGGCTTCTCCTTGTATCTAATGAGTGACTTTATTATAAACATCCTCAAGCAAAGGCACAATTCTCCACAGACTTTCCAGGAAACACAGTTATTCTCAAAACAAAGATCGCCACTGCCCTCGTCATTCATTCAGCCACAGAGTCGTTCATTTGCATGTTAGCTTAAGTGATCTTGGGCTCTGGAATTTGCAAGCCCTGAGTGGATCAGGGAGAGCTAGAGCCGGTCTCGGGGGGATGCTTAGGCTGGATGACACCCCAGCTGCCAAGAGGACCTCAGAGGGAGGTTTGGGGACAGTAGGGGAGCGCCGCCAGTGGAGGACTTTCCCTCTCCGGGCGGGAGCCCTGGGTCAGCAGTGAGGTTCTGCCTCACTTACCTCTAGACGCGTCCATTCCCTAATTTCTAAAATGGGAAAATTAGCCCTGCCCTGTCCACTTCACAGAGCGCTGGGCCGCAGACGAGAAGTTGCATAGATTGTAAAGCCGTGGATTATAAGGTAGTGTTCCTCATTTATTCAAAAATCATTACCAACCTCCTACAGGTGCTAGGCACGCCAGAAGACACTCCTTCACAGACCTCCCCCGCTGGGGGACAGGCCAGTAAACAGGAACCTCACACGGCGGGCGAGTTGCACCACTGTCCTCTGACTAGCTTTTCCACCAGTGAGTGGAGATAATGCTGCAAAAGCTTCCTGCAAGGGTTAGCTGAGACAGTGTGTGCAGGAGGTACTGAAACGCACCTACTAAATGATGGCTCTCTCTTCCTCTGGCTTGAGGTCACCCTCGCCAGGCCCCGAGCCTGGGCTCAGTCGCACCAGTGCACAGGCTTTGCCTGATCTGGCCACAGTGCCAGCCTGGCAACCCTCAGGAGAGCATAGTCTAATTTCTAAATGAATGAAAAGCCTCAAGACACATTTATTCCCTAACTAAAACGCACAGTTTAAATTATAAATAAGAACAAAACAAATTAAGAATGCTGGTAACTAAGTGGGAGCAATTTCATGTGTTAAACTTGACAAAATAATTATAAAGCTATTGCCCAGTTAACTATATTCACATTTACTTAACTCTGTAAGATGGAAAATGTAGCTGATTGCTTCATTAATTTTGACATATACTTTCTCAGAACATGTCCAGCCAGTCTCCAACCCTGCCTACTCCCAAAAAACTGATACGACACTCAAGGACACTGGGCTATTTCTACCTGGATCCACTAACAAGAAGTGGCCTCCCATTAAAAGTTACTGGCTTTCTAGATCACCAATCACAATTTCTGTCTAGGTACCAGGCAGCATGCCCTCAAACAAATTATAAAACGGCATCTGCCCTGCCTCATGTGGTTCAGTGGATTGAGTGCCGGCCTGTGAACCAAAGGGTCAGAGATTCATTTGATCCCCAGTCAGGGTGGGCCAGGTCCCCAGGAAGGGGCACATGAGAGGCAACCACACATTGATGTTTCTCTCCCTCTGTTTCTCCCTCCCTCCCCCTCTAAAAATAAATAAATAAAATCTTTTTTAAAATGACATCATAGCTCAAAATTAAAGAAAAACTCATTTTACTTTGTACATTTTACTTTCTCCTTTGACCCCTACACAGTCAAATAAGACAACTCCCCAATTTAACAAATACCCCAAAAACCACGTGGCAGGCAATCAGGTCCCTGGGGGCCCAGGCCTCCACTGCTCTGTAAGTCAAGGGACAGAGCAGATGACTGAGCCTCACTGACTCTGGACTCCATCCTGTCTGCTCACTTCCAGAGGAGCACAGTCTTGTATTTTTTGGTTTCCCTGGCTTTTCTTTCTTCTTTTAAATTACGTTTTATTGATTATGCTATTATAGTTGTCCCATTTTTTCTCCTCTTTATCCCCCTCTACCCTGCACCTCCCCCCCACCAGCATTCTCCCCCCTTAGTTCTTGTCCATGGGTCATACATATAAGTTCTTTGGCTTCTCCATTTCCTATACTATTCTTATTTTGTACCTGCCAAGTATGCTTCTTATTCCCTATAACTTTTCCTCCATTCTCCCGCCTTCCCCTCCCCATTGATAACCCTCCATGTGACCCATTTCTGTGATTCTGTTCCTGTTCTAGTTGTTTGTTTAGTTCATTTTTGTTTTTTTATGTTGATAGTTGTGAGTTTGTTGTCATTTTACTGTTCATAGTTTTGATCTTCTTTTTCTTAGATAAGTCCGTTTAACATTTCACATAATAAGGGCTTGGTGATGATGAACTCCTTCAACTTGACCTCATCTGGGAAGCACTTTATCTGCCCTTCCATTCTAAATGATAGTGTTGCTGGATAGAATAATCTTGGATGGAGGTCCTTGCCTTTCATGACTTGGAATACTTCTTTCTAGCCCCTTCTTGCCTGTAAGATTTCTTTTGAGAAATCAGCTGACAGTCTTATGGGAACTCATTTGTAGGTTACTGTCTCCTTTTCTCTTGCTGCTTTTAAGATTCTCTTTTTAATCTTGGGTAATGTAATTATGATATGCCTTGGTGTGTTTCTCCTTGGGTCCAATTTCTTTGGGACTCTCTGAACTTCCTGGACTTCCTGGAAGTCTATTTCCTTTGCCAGATTGGGGAAGTTTTTCAAATGTTTTCAATTTCTTACTATTCTTATTATCCTTCTGGTACCCCTATGATTTGGATGTTGGAGAGTTTAAAGTTGTCCCAGAGGTTCCTCAGCCTCTCCTAATTTTTTTAAATTCTTGTTTCTTCACTCTGTTCCAGTTGAATGTTTATTTCCTCCTTCTGTTCCAAATAGTTGATTTGAGTCCCAGTTTCCTTCCCTTCACTGTTGGCTCCCTGTCTATTTTTCTTTATTTCACTTTGCATAGCCTTCACTTCCTCTTCTATTTTGTGTCCATATTCAGCCATTTCTGTGAGCACCTCAATTACCAGTGTTTTGAACTCTGCATCTCATAGGTTGGCTATTTCCTGATCTTCCTTAGTTCTTTTTCTGGAGTTTTGATCTGTTCTTTCATTTGGGCCATATTTCTTTGTCTTGGTGCACCTATTATGTTGTAAGGAGCAGAGCCTTAGGTATTCACCAGGACAGGGCAACCAACTTCACTGTTAGTGGTACTGTATGTGGGGGAGGGGTCAGAGAGGGAACAATGCCGCTTGCTTAGCTCTCGCCCTGCTAAGAGGGTTGGTCACTTCCCCCACAACCCACAAGTGAATTGGGCCCTTCTGGGCTGATTCCCAGGTGGGCAGGTTTGTGTAGGTTCTAGGACCCCGTGGGTCTCTCCAGTGAACTCTCCTGTGAGGCTGGGAGTTTCTCCCACTGTCATAAGCCCCACAGATTTTTGTAGCCAGAGGTTTTGAGGCTTTAGTTCCCCTGGGTTGTGTGGTATGTCTCGCTCCCCGGTTGTTCCTCCCAGCTTATCAGCATACGAATGTGGGACCCACCCACCCTGTCCCCCAGCCACTGCCTTCCCACATATCCTCTCCACCCCAGCTGCCCATCTCTACCCCTCCTACCGGTCTGGATGAATGTTTCTTCTTTAACTCCCTGGTTGTCAGAATTCTATACCGTTCGATTTTCTGGCAATTCTGGTTGCTTTTGTTTCTAAGTTTGTTGTTGTTCTTTTGGTTGTGAGAGGAAGCAAAATGTATTTACCTATGCTTCCATGTTGGCCAGAAGTCAAGGTTTCCCTGGCTTTTCAGCCTTCTCTTGTCTGAACATCATACCCACCTAGGAAGCATGTAAGACAGGCTTTATTGCCAACCTACAGATCAAAAGAATGAGGCCCAGGGAAGGAAAAGATCCAGTGTTTGTCAAGAACTAGCTATAGTCATAGGCAGTTGTCTTAGGGTTAATAGAGGGCAAGTGACTTGCTCAAGGTCACATGGCTAGTCCATTAAGCCAGAGATGGTTAGCCTGGGTTTTCTGACTTCGGGTTCTACTGCTTTCAATCTTGTAGGCAATAAAACCTTACATTTATAAATTTGAGGTGTTGTTACTGTGGGGGGTTAAGAACAGGCCTCCCCAAGAGGTACCACTTGGGCATGCAAATTATTTTGAGCTGAAGGCAATCGAGACCCTGTGGGTTCATGAGAAAATTTTATCTCTCCCTTAAAGAATTTAAATTAAGTTATCACCAGAAATAACTTTTTGACCTACCAATAGAGCAGTGAAACATCTAATCACTAAACATCTGCTCTTCTTATGGGCCAGTGAATGACCCAGCTCCCCACTGAGGCCCCAGGCTCCTGACCTCACCCTTAGCTCAGAATGTCATACATGCCTCATTTTAACTTTCTGTCTATGAATGGTGCATGTATGTGTGGTTCCCACATGTACATGTGCAATTAAATTGGGGCATTTTCTCTTGTTAATTTATCTCATATATATTTAATTACTAGACCTTAGACAGAAAGAACTTCGAAGAGTAGGGAAAAGTTTCTCCCCCCAACCCCCCACATCACAATCATTGCTGATGTTACTGAAACCGAACCAAAATGGTTTTATCCTGGGTTGACTGGGGTTGGACTGTGGAAGAGCTTGGACATGAAAGCAAGGAATGTGGACTTAATTTTCTGGAGGAAGATACCGAAGGTTTTCAGGGGTGATGGAGTGTGTGCAGTGGCAGTATAATTTGAAGACAGAAAGTGACTTCTGTAGCCTAATGTACGATGAGAGGGATCTGTATCTTGGGAATGGAGCAGGAAGAGAGGGCTTTGAGAAATGTTACAGGATAAGAATCATAGGGCTTGATGCCTAAATGGAAGGCTGAATGCAGCTGGGTGAGGGTACAAGGGCGGTGAATGGTTTTGAGCCTAAGAGACAGTTATGGCCCTATAGCCCTTCTCCCCTTCTTCATTGGTAAAAGAACCCAGGAGTGAGCAATGGCTACCAATTAAAAAAGACTATATTTTTCCAGGTAGGTGAATGACCAATGGATGTGAATGGAAATGACATTACTACTTTCAGAAAATGTCTTTAAAGAGAAAGAGCACATCTTATTTTGTCCCTACCTCCCTCCTTCTGGCTAGAAGGTAGATGGAATGACCGGAGCTCCAGCAGCCTTCTGTAACTATGAAGGAGAAGCCATGTACCATGGCTGGCAGGGCCACAACGGAGAAAGAACCTGGGTCCCTGAAGCTGTCAGAGCACCACAACGGTTTGGACTGACCCTTTTCCAGTCTTCTTTTGTGTAACAAAGAAACTTCTGTTTTATTTAAGCGACTGCTGACTGCTATTTCAGGTTTCCTGCCACTTGCCACCAACAACTAACACTAACTGATAAGATTCCTGAGAAACAGAAGACAAAAACAGAGAAACAGAGAGAAACTAGGGCAGCATAATCAGTATGAACACAGACAGACTTGCTGCATGGGACATTTGGTGCATGAGAATGCGCGTACAGGACTCAGCCTGGCCCGTGGGATGTATCTGAGAACTCGACACTGCCACCACCACTCTTCTAAGTCGCCTTTGTCCCTGGCCCGGCCCGCTGCAATGGCCTCCACTCGTTCTCCTAGCAGTTTTCCTACTCACTTCTAACTCACTCTCCGCAAAGGTCCAGCTCCTCTGTAGCTCAGGTCCGGCCACACTCACGCGCCTGCCCATTCTGCTCCTCCTTTGGTGACCCCACACGCCATGCTCTTCGCCAGCTCAGGACCTCTGGACATGCTGGTCCCTCTTCCTGGACAGCCTTCCCTCTCTGTCTGTAAAAGGCTTAGCTCTTCTTGTCCTTCAGGTCTCAGCTGAAACATAACCTCTAAAGAGACCTTCCAAGCAGATCCCAGCTGAGTAGGATTCCTCTCCAGCCCCCCTACTTTAAAAAAAAAAGAATTGCAAATTTGCTTTTTAATTCCTTCACAAATTTGAAATTACACACTTACTTGTTTCTTGACTTATTTGTTTCTTCCTTGGTAGACAATAAGCCCCATGAGGGGAAAAAAATCATATGTAGTTTATTCTCTAAGGCATATTTAATTCTTAATGATATTGCCTGGCAAATCATAGGGATCAATACCTATCAATAACATTATTATTATTATTATTATTATTATTATTATTATTATTACTTAGCAAGCTATTCATAAGTGAGCATTACAGCCCAGGGAAGAGGCTTGGCTCAGCATTCTGACTGAGGGGTGGCCGCACCCTAGTGAGAGTGGATGCATTCTCTGCGAGCAGGTGTGATGAGGGAAATGGCAGAGAGCTTCCAGCTAAAGAAGGCAGATTCTAAACCGGCCAAGATGGAGGCTTAGGTAGACACACTGTGCCTCCTCGTACAACCAAAAGAAGGACAACAAATTTTAAAACAAAAAACAACCAGAACTGACAGAAAATCGAACTGTATGGAAGTCTGACAACCAAGGAACTAAAGGAGAAACTTTCATCCAGACAGGTAGGAGGGGCGAGACAGGCCGGAGAGGACTCGTGTGGGGCGGCGGCTGGCGGACCGGGGAAAGGCGCGGCTGGCCGGGAGAGTTGGCGGCTGCGGACCGGGAGTCCCACTCCCTTGTGCGGATAAACCGGGAGGAGCATCTGGGGAGCGAGACAGACCCCGCAACCCAGAGTTCCAGTGCGGGGAAACAAAGCCTCAGAGCCTCTGATTGAAAGCTCCTGTGGGGGCGGAGGCGATGGCAGCAGGAGAAATTCCTGGACTCACAGGAGAGCTCGTTGGAGAAAACCTGCAGAGAGCGGAGCAGGCGCCATTGTTCCCTCTCGGTCCCCTCCCCCACAAACAGTGTCACAACGCAGCGATGTGGCCACCCTGCCCTGGTGAACACCTAAGGCTCCGCCCCTTACTACGTAATAGGTGTGCCAAGACAACAAAAATGGCCCAAATGAGAGATCAGATCAAAGCTCCAGAAAAAATAGAACTAAGTGACCAAGAAATAGCCAACCTATCAGATGCACAGTTCAAAACACTGGTAATCAGGATGCTCACAGACTTGGTTGAATTTGGTCGCAATTTAGATAAACAAATGAAGGCGACCATAAGGGAAATGAAGGCAAATGTTCAGGGAACCAACAGGGATGGGAAGAAAAACGGGACTCAAATCAATAGTGTGGTCCAGAAGAAAGAAGGAAACATTAAAGTACAACACAATGAAGAAACAAGAATTCAAAAAAATGAGGAGAGGCTTAGGAACCTCCAGGATGTCCT
>VMDR010004598.1:0-58525 GCA_007922815.1 Macrotus californicus
ACTAATTGCTCCTGGAAACAGAAAAGAGGTTAAAAAGTTAAGGGAAAAAAAAGTGTCCTATGAAACCCACTACTTTCAAATAATAATTCTTCCATTTCCAAAACCCATCATTGAAGCCAAAGACCACAATTAAGATATCAGTAACATTTCCTGGACAAGTAAAGAATCAATTAATTATATTTGCTTCTGGAAAACAAAGAGAGTAAATATTAGCCATGATTTTTAAATCAAAATGGAGATAATATTAGGTGGATAGGGAAGTTACAGTACAGTACAACCCTGCTAATTAGTATTTTAATGTCCTGTATTTCTACCTGGATTTGTTTATCCATCCTTATCTGACCTTCCTAATTATCTTACCATATGTATTATATGTGTAAGTCTCAGGCTGCAGAAATAACCAGACGCAGATCCAACCAGATTCCTTTCTTTTTGAAATTTTCTTGGCCAAAACCTACATCAACAAAGTCTTAGTCTCTATAATTTAAGAAACCCTGAGTGATTGTAATCATTAAGAAGAGCTCAGAGGCAGGCAAAAACTTCTCTTTCTCACGCTTTTTAAGAAAAAGTATCGAGCACAAACTAATAAAAGAATTACTTAAATGGGAGTTTTTAAAGCTTTCATTTCCACAAACCAGTTGTTTAAATAAAGTTCTGAGTTCTCAGAAGCTTCAAATAAAACAGATAAAAAGAAAACTATTTGAGTTTAAAACAAGGAGCGTGATCTGGAGACCCATCTGCTTTATGTCGTTCCCGCCATCACCCTCCACGAGCATCCTTGGTGGAATCCCTCAGACAAGGGTTTGAAGGAGAGAGGAACGAGCAGCCCCAGTGGAATACATGGAAAGAAAAAAACGATTCAAATCATCATTATAATTGTATACACTCTTATGTTAAGTTATGTTTGAATTCTGTTTGAATCACCTAACACACACTGAACTCGCAGTAAACGATCAGCCAACAAAAGAAAGAAAAGGCGCCAGATCGTGGCCCTCATTCGGGGTGAGAGGCACTTCAAGGGCTCCACAGAGGGGAGTGTGAGACGTACTGCACCACTTTGTTCCAGGAGCTCAACGAGAGCACCTCGAATAAACCAGTCAGTTCTCACTGCTTGCAGTATGGATGGCCTTCAGAGTTCTGCAAACACTGAATTATCAAATACAGGGTTAGGTTCCCGGTCGTGTACTCATCAAACGGTCAGTACATAACTAACTGTGTTTTATGTATGTTTGTGTTTAAGGACACCCTATTTTATTTGTATTTGATTCATTAACACTGAACTCAAGGTCAACAACACTATAACTCATCTCTGAACGAAGATTATCTAACGCATGCCTTCCCTCTGTAAGGCATGTCACAGATCTCTTGCACCAAGGAACACTAGAGAGGACTGTAGTACTTCAGCCCTGCACTTAGGGCCCATTTTAACCCTTTCGGTATGGGTGCCAGATATATCCAGCGCCCATCTGATGACTTGTGTGGACCAGTGCCGGATATATCCGGCGCCCATACAATGGCTCACAATGGCTCACCTCGTGCAGCGGGAGTGTCGCGGCGGAAAGAGCGCTCATACGGAAAGGGTTAAACTACAAAATCCCCAACAAAAAGCACAAAAATAAGAAAAACAGCATTAAATAGACCACAGAACAGACACTTGATGACAGTATGGGAGCTAAAACGAGAAGGCAGTGATCACTTTGTGCAAATTCTCTTCTGGCATTCTGTGCAAGCGCCTGTCTACCAATTACCGTGAAAACGCCACGAGTGTTGACTTTGGGGCTGCAAAATAATTTTAGCAAGCCAGTGAGTCTGCAACTACAGAAATCATGAATAAAGAGAATAAACTGTATTTTCTTAGACAACTGACTCTCATATAATATTTTGATATAGCTTCTGCATCAATAATATCCACTGATCTTTTCATGTATCTGTGGTAGATTACACTGTTGTTCCCAATCCATCAACCCTCCTTGGACCCACAATCTTTGACAAGGGTGGTACTACCGTTCCTCTCAATAGAGACCAGACATATTTCTCCGCATAGGCATGTGACTTGCTTTGGCCAGTGGAATGTCCGTGGACATGAAATGTGCTTCCAGAGTTGGGGTTTCCTTCCTGTGTTTCTCCCATCACCATGAGAAAAACACACCTTCACATAGTCCTCTGATGTCAGGAGGAACAGAGACACAGAGAACAGACCTGGACTCTTCTCAGCAGCTTAAAGCCAAACCCAGCCAACAGCCGCCAACCCACACATATGTTAGCAATTATAAATAAACCATTAAGTTTATAGCATTATTGAAGCTAGAGTTAATTGATACTTAATATAATTACGCATTAACTTTAAAACATCAGTACCCTACTAAAGATCTTTGTATAAAAATGGTTGATGAGCCCCTCTTTCCTCCTTGTCCTAGAACCTAGCCCACAGGAGGTCTGTGGGAGACTGTGTGTCCACTGCCAGCCCCACCCGTGTCTCCTAGCCTGTGCACACGTCATTTACGCATCAAATGATGGGGTCTCTCTCCTCTCTCCCCAGACTTGGACTGTCCCTATCATGTTACATAAGATTTAAGAGACCTGAAGTTTCCACGGTCACCCTTCATGGAACTCAGGCATCAAGCAAGAAGTCAAACCCCACTAAGTCTACCACACTGAAAAATCCCAAGCTAGACACGTGAAAAGCAAGGTGGGGGAGGAAAGGGGAGGAGTAGGGGAGGAGATGGAGAGAGAAAAAGATGGCACGGGGTAGAGTGCCTACCGTAAACCCATCTAAGTGTGGCCATTTTGGACTTTATAACAATCCTAGTGCCCCAGGTGCCACTAGACGAAGCATAAGAATTTCCTGATCGGCCCTGGCTGCTGTGGCTCCGTGGACTGAGCACCTGCCTGCGTACCGACAGCTCTCTGCTTCAACTCCCAGTTGGGGCACATGCCTGGGCTGCAGGCCAGGTCCGCGGTTGGGGGTGTGCAAGCGGTAATCAATCAGTGTCTCTCTCACACACTGATGCTTCTCTCCCTCTTTCTCCCTCCCTTCCCCTCTCTCTTTAAAAAAGAGTAAATAAATAAAAATCTTTAAAAAGAAAAGAACTTCCTGATCAATCCACAGAATTGTGAGAAATAATAAATTGTTTAAAACAAGATACTAACTTCTGCAGTGAATTATGGCAACTCAATTAAACTGTTAATAAAGGTGTGCTGAATTAATTAAATTCACCAAAATATTCTGCTGAATGCTTACCTTGGTGTTGGCCATGTCCACAATATACTGGTCTCCTTTTATACATTCCATCACTTCAAAACCATCTCTGTCAATCACTTTGGCTTGAGAGCTTCCTGACACAACAAGAATCATGTCTCCTGTGTTACTGTACTGTAACGACTTGATCTGATGGCTGTGCAAAGGAAAAGAAGACAGTCCCGTCAGACACTGAACGTAGCGTTTGCACTTTAACCACATCAAGCGCGGCCAGAGAAAAAGCCACACAAGTGCGCCAACGGCCAACTCTACCAGACCAGGAGCATCAGCCTCGCTGCGCCCTCGCCGCTGGTGGCTGCCAGGTCAGTCCTCTTCCCCGTCTCCTCAGCAACCTATTAAATCCTTTACTCACTTTAAATCTTTAACCCCACCAGCACCCCCTCTCCCAGCTGTTGACTCTTTCCTCTCTTTCCCAGAAGAAATAAACAAGAACTGCCTCAACTCCCCCCCATTAATATTATCAAGTTACATGCACCTGAACTCTCTCCTTCCTTCTCTTTGGAAATGAACCCCTTCCTGCGAGGAAACTCCCCCAGCTACATGCTGGGTCCCGTCTTCTCCTGTCTCCTCGAGAACTCCTATCCTCTCTCCCCTTCCTTCCACAGGAAAGGTGTCTGAACGAGTCTTCATCTCCTTTGTCCCTCTAGCATTATAGTGTCCTTTCCACCCACACCACTCCACGAAAACTGATCTTGCCATTGCGGCTGTGTCGAATGCTGTGGTGTGCCACCCCGATCGACCCCTGCAGGACCGAAGTACTCATTACCCCAGCTTCCGGGTTTGGGCTAGCATATGGCTAACAACTGAACCCTCGGGAACTTCCCTAAGTTGCAGAGAACTCCCTCACCCAAAGCAGCCCACATTCAATGACTGGTTGACAGGCGGTAAAATGGTCCAGCTCCCTGTTTCAATGGGGTATACCTTGGAAGCTCTAGCTTCAGCTCTCCTGTAAGAGTCACTGAGGCTGCTCTTACACTTGCATGGCAATTCGATTTCTCCATCTTCCTAATGCTGTTTCCCTTTTACCTTCTGGCTGATCCCAGAAGTACACCTCAACAAATCTCCTGCATGCAATTCCTGAAGTTTCAAAGTGTGTTTTGGGGAACGTGACCTGACAAAGTTGGTATCAAAAGTGGTCCTGTGAAACTGGCTCCCAAATGAGATTTTGGAGCCAAATCAATCACTGACTGGCTGGCAATAAGACATCATCACTCATGGCACACAGCCCAGACATGCTGCAGCGGCACAATGCTTGTTCCTAGATTTTGTTAGTGAAATAGAAGGCACTGGCTGGTACAGATTTTCAGGCTTTTGAGAGATAGAGGGAAAGCAGTAATTAAAAGGATTATAGAATGAGATAGCTATGCTAGGGACAGTCAATACAATGAAGATAGTGAAAGACTGAGGGTGATTAATCACCAATTAAAGCCAGAGGTCCTCTTTGGCAGGACATAAAGACAGGGTTACTGGTCTCTGTCTGCTAAGCAGTGTGCAGTCACTGATCGGGCAAAGTGTGTTTTTCTACCTCTATTAGGCAGGAGAACCAAAAGCCATTGACTTTCACATGTGACCAATAGCAGCATACATTTACATGCTTGAAACAGGACTACGTTAATTTCCTGGTGCTTTGACTTAGTACAGTCCCAAGGGACCTGGACCATCTGGACAATCCAAAGAAATTCATTCTGGCCCATGCTATCCATGACATCATATTAATTGAATGAAGTGAGCAAGAAGTACCAAGTACATTGATAAGAAACATGCTCTCCAAAAAATGAGAAATAAACCCTAGAAAACATCAAGAGGGTGGAGGGATTAAGCAAAAAGCAAAAAGGACTCATGGACATGGACAACAGTGTGGTGACTGCTGGGGGGGGAGGAGGATATAAGGGGAGTAAGTGGTAATGGAAAACGACAATAAAGATCAAATTTTAAAAAAACTAGGTGGGAATAAATTAGAATTGTGTGTGTATCCTCTTAATCTTTTCACTGAAAATGTAAGAACCATATTTAGAGCACTTTAATCTTATTTGAATAAATTGTTCTATTGGTTAAATTAGAAAAAAGAAATGGAGGCAAGGAGAGGTTGGGAAGATGCACGTGGATAGACACGTGAATGTGCACACCGGGTATGGTGCTCTCTGCATCACGTGTTAATCCCAGAGAGCATCAACCTCAGAAGAGGTAATAAACCACCAAGCCATGCAGCTGGCAAAGCTTTTGTCATCGTCTACCCCACTGTGAATGCAATAGGCTTATAAATGAAACAGCAGTGGTAGAAAGGATTAAAATGATAGAGGGGACCGAGACCAGCTCCAAAGCAGACCTAACTGTTGCTGCTAATGAAGGTCCAACACAGGCCCATGGAGAACCTCCCCTCCAAGATCAATGCTAAACTAATGAAAAAGTAAAACACAGAATAGGAAACACTATAATAAGTGTATGGAGGGAAACAGAATAGGGAAAGCAGATGGTGTGTACCAAGGGGCAGGGACGGAAATTTTAAGTAGAGTGGGCAAGACTGATTGAGCAGGCTATGGGGTAAGTGAGGGAGGAGGCAAGGCAGATGTTTTGAAAAAGAGTGTTCCAAGAAGACGGAATAGCTACTCAAGGGGACCTGGCGTTTTCCCAGCGTGGCTGTCACAGCTCCAGCAAAAGAACAGGAGGTGGAGATAAGGTGAGACTACAGCAAATGAGGTGGCAGGTCCCAGAGAGCCCTGTAAGCCACCAAGAGGACCGTGGCTTCTCCTCTCTCTCAGAAACATGAGAAAACCACGGGAGCGTCCTGAATGCGGAATGATGTCATCCGACCTACATTGTGACACCATTTTTTGTGCCTGGAACCTGTTGAACTCTGAAGTCTGCGGACCCCTTCTTATTATGTTTTTAAAACACATTTGAAAATACTTTAGGCATACGATAGAAACCCATTATAAAGAACATAACTATAAAAATACATTTTTAAAATTTGGAACATAATATATGAGTTTCTGCACTAATGCATCAAGTAACTATGCCTAGAGGCAGGTCTAATAACTAATTTCAAAGCAGCAATGAGCATGCAATACACATATATTTTAATATATCTGTAACAATGGTAACGTGATATAAAAGCATCTGAAATTTGCAGGTACACCTGTGACTTTTTCTACTTCCATAATTAAGGAAATGCTAAATTTTAATTAGAGGGCAGTGAAAAGAAAATAAAAAATATCCAAGTTCACAGAAATTGGGAGAACGAGATAACTGAACTCGTGAGCCATGGAACTTAAAATAACCATAATTAAGAAATTAAATGCCATGGTAGAGAATTTGTACGTAGTACTGAAAGTCATAAAAAATATGCAGAAACTCTAGAATGAAAAATACAACTAAAATTTAGAACTAATGGATGAGTTTAATAGCAGAGAATTCATGGTTAAAAGGTAATTTTTAGGCTGAAGCATGGTGAGAAAAAGTGGAAATGCAGAAAAAATACATACAAGATGGTGCAAAGGTCTCATACTGGAATTGCAGAATAGAAGGAGAGACAAAAAACGTGAAGAGGTGACTGTCAAAAAATTTGGAAAAATGATAAACGACACTAACCCAGAGGTTCAAGCAAGTACTATAAACCCCGAAGGGCAGCAGGAAGCCACAGCTGAGCACATCAGAATAAAACTGCTAAAAGCCAAAGACAAAAGTAAAATCTTAAAAACAGCCAGAGTCAGAAAAACAAAGTTCCTTCAAAAGAGCAAAAATAAACTTAAGAGAAGAAACAAAAACCAGAAGACAATGCAATGATAACTTCAAAGTCCTGAATAAAAATAACTGCCTAGATAGAATTATAAAATCACTAAAAATAAAGGAAAAATAAATGCTTTCATAAAATATAAACTAAAAATATTTATCAGCAGCCAACTGTACTACTGCCAAGAATTCTTCAGGAAGAAAAAACAATGACCCCAAAGAAAAGCATGACACGGTACGGTATGACGAAGAACAGAAAGGAACACTATATGAGTAAATGTCGAAGAATACTGACCATGTGAAACACTAACATCTTGTGGGACTTTAAATGCATGCACACACGCACGTGTAAAACTGAATACAGAAAACACTGCACACACGTGAGAGGGGTAAATGTGGTTACACACTGTAAATGTTCTGAGCTTTGGCACTGACCGCAAAGAGTCACTGCAAAGGTGAAAGGACTACTTTTAAATAGACTTTAAGTCTATTATTGGAATATGTTATAATCTTCAGGGTAAACTAAAAGAACAGTAAAAGACAATAACAAGCTAACAAAAAGGAGAATATATAATATTAAAAATTAATTCACGTAAAAGAAGGATAGCGGGGAAATAAAATAGGCTGGAAAAATAGAAAACAAGGAATAATATGGATGACTTATGCTCAAAGTTACCAACAATTACATTAAGCATAATTAAATTAAATATTCCAAATAAAAAGTATGTAAGAATGAATAAAAACTTTCTCACTTAGAAGAGATACTTTATATATAGATAGACATTGTGAAACTAAAAGAATGTAAAAACATATTTCACAAATACTGACTAAAAGAAAGCTGGTATATCTTACTATCAGGCAGAGTAGTCTTTAAAAAGCAAGGAACATTTACAGGAGATAAAAAAAATATTTCATAATGATAATAGGCTCAATCCATCAGGAAGATATTATAAATATACTTGCACCTACTGATATACTTCCAAATATATAAAACAAAACAAAACAAAAAGGAAAAAAAAGAAAGAAACAGGCAAAATCTACAGTCACACTAGGAGATTTGAACATCTCCTTCCCAGTAACCAATACAGCAAGCAAATTAAAAATCAATAAGGAGCCCTGGCTGGTGTGGCTCAGTGGATGGAGCGTCAGCCTGTGAACCACAGGGTCGCTGGTTCGACTCCCAGTCAGGGCACATGCCTGGGTTGTGGGCCAGGTCCCCAGTGGGGGGCACACGAGTGGCAACCACACATTGATGCTTGTCTCCCTCTCTTCCTCCCTCCTTTCCCCTCTCTGAAAATAAATAAATAAAGTCTTTTTGAAAAAAATCAGTAAGGAGATACATTCAAAAAATATAATTAATAAACTTGGCTAATTTACACATGTTGTACCAATAACAGTAAAATCATTCAAGTATACAAATAATGTTTTTTTAAAAACTGATTTTTACTGATCTGTACATGAAGTCTCAACAAATGCCAAAAGTCTAAATCATATAGATTTTGTTCTCTAATTCTAGTGGGATTAAATTAGAAAGCAATTTTTAAAAATAATTCCAGACCACCAAGTGTTTGAAAATCAAGCAATACACTTGTAAATAATGCCTCAGCCAAAAAAAAAAACACAAAAGAAATCAGAAAATGTTTTTAATTGGATGATAAATGAAAATAGAATGGTTTAGAAATTGTGGCATGCAGCCAAAGCCATATTTAGAAGAAAATTTACATGATTAAATACATATATTACAAAAAAAAGTTTTAACCAATTATCCAAACATCCATTTCAGAAAGCTAGAAAAAAACACCAGCAAACTATACCCAAAGATCTCCAGAAAACAAAAATAGTAGGAGTTATTTATAAATGTTTTCATAAGGACAGACAAGGACATTGTAAAAAGAAAAATGACAAGCCATTATCTTTCATGAACACACATGCAAAAAGTTCCCAACAAAATACTAGCAAATGGAATCCAGCAATATATTTAAAGAAGAATATATCACAATCAAGTAAGATTAATTCCAGGAAAGCAAGATGGATTTAATATCCAGTCAATTCACAACCTTTTCTACAGTATCAGACAGTGGGGGGGCTCAGTTAGGAGGCACAGACCACAAGACTTCTTTGCAGGCTTGAGGCCAGCCTACCAACAGGATGCTTTGGGGACAAATCTGGTCCCCATCCCAGCGATGGCCACATGTCAGAGTCACATACTATTAAGGAGACAGAAGGAAACCCACAGAAGCATAAACTAAAAAAAGTTCTCCGGCACCACCTCACTCTTATGTGGGACATAAAACAAAGGCAACAAATGAACAAACAAACTCACAGACACTGACAACCGAAGGGCGGTTACTGGAGGGAACGGAGGTGGGGGAGGGACGAAGAGGGGACGGGGTCAGAAACAAGGTGACGGTGGAGGCCAGACTTGGGATGACAAGCACACAGCAGACAAACGCTGTGGCAATTCTGTAACTCTGCACACCGGACACCCATAAAGTGTCACTGACCAATGCCACCCTAGCAAGTTTGCATTTACATATGTACATTTTATTACATGAAGGGAGGCGGTGGTTCCCAGGTGTTTCTGGGAATGGAGCTGTGTGGCTCACCTTCTCTGCCTCATCACTTCGCCACACTGACCACCACCTGCTGGCACGCAGGCTCATGTGCGGTCGGCCTTCCTGGGCGGGCATGAAGCCCTGCGACGGCCGGGCCGCACTGCGCAGGGCTCTGTGCTCTCGCCTGAGACCATGGCTGGCACAGAGGAAGGGCTCTCTATTCGTTAAGTGGACATAAATTTTAGAAAAACTGTACTTATATCTCCAAGATATGTATAAGCATTAAAAAGGGGGTTACAAGACAGTATGCACAGAATGGTACTAATTTTGTGCAATAAAGGATTTCATGCATGAGTATAAAAAAACTAGAAGGCAAATATCGTGATGTTAATAGAGGTCATCCCCATGTGGCAGAAAAAGGTATGGGTGGAAACATATACATACACAATTGTTAGGGCAAAATAAAATATATATTATTTTAACCGGAAAGGGTAAATTATAAAATTCTCACAGAGCCTGAAAATGTATTATTGGGACTATAAAATGACAGAATCTTCCCTCAGAGAGGAAGAAAGCCACCACGTCAACCACCGCAATGCAGGGCGAGGCAAAAGTAGGCTCACTGTCATTCCTACGGTAAACGCAATAATACGTAAACAAGGAGGCAAGAACTAACTCTGTTTCCCGCACTCACAACCACAGACCTGCCCTTTCCCCACAACGTATGTGACTGCCACCTTCAGACCTACTGTGACCCCGCACCGCCCAACAGAACTTCCTGTGAGGATGGAAGCATTCCTTACCTGTGCTGTCCACCACAGGAGCCACTAGCCAGCTCAATTTTTCATTTTATTTCATTTTAATTCACATAGTCACACACACTAGTGCCGCTGCAGTAAGCAGTGTGGCTGTTAACAGCACAAAATAAAAATAAAACAATCTCAACTTTGGAACAATGGAAAAGTCTTACTGCCTCATAAAATAGACGAAAAAGTGAAATACTAAGTTAAAAAGTGAAGTATTAACTAAGTTAAGTAAAATGCTGATTTAAGACAAAAGAAAAAAACTTAATGAAATACATAGAAGTCCATGTGGACAACAATATTACCAGTACTAAAGAAGTGGTTGTGTAAACCCTAAACGTGACTGTCAGTCACAAAGTTAGAAAGACTACTGAAGGAAACTCACTTCACTAAAAAATTAGTATGCAACAGTTTTCAGACATGGCATGGTAAACTATCACAGCAGGGCGGTCTTGGAGGTATGTTGTCACAGGTGTCATGCTCTTAAAAAGAAATCCCCAAATCAATATGAATGGAAAGCAAGAAATTATGCAGCTTAAATAGATATTAATAAAAAACACATAAAGAATTCTTATGAAGAACCAACTTAATAATCAAAGTCCCGAACATAAAGTTTCTCTATCAAAAATAAAAATGAGCATCGGCCTTCATAGCTTCCTTTATGATTTATCCTAACAGGCCAATCTCAAAATAAACTCCAGCAACAAGACAATTTTAACAAAATGTTAGGGTATTTAGTCCAATTTACTTTCTAAATCTATTATTTCAAGGCTGAGAAATAAATGGGTATTTCAGAAAATAATTTCATTCTCTAGAAACAGAACATATATAAAAAATTAGAATTTATGTGTGTCTGGCTAGGTCTTATCTCAATAGTACTATTCTTCCTGGCTGGTTACCGAAGCCAAATCAGATACTTACCAACGGCACTGCCTGTCTGCACAGCTACTACTAACTAGAAACTGCTGTTCAAAATTTATACTGACCATTTCTCTGCAAATGCTGAAGTTCTAGCTGATAGTTTTGGGAATATTTATTCTTCAAAAAGTCATTTTTAATGTACTGATTCACAGTCCTGCTTCTAGCAGCAAAGATAACTCAAAGAAAGGTCTGAGTGGGCCCTGAGGTTAGGATGAGTGACCATGTGAGGAACTTCACCACAAGGCCCAAGATCAGAAAGGGTCCAGGTCGATGAGAAATTGAAGCTCCCACACCAGATGTTTACGAAAAAGCGCCCCAGAAAAGCCAAGGTGGGGATACTGCCTGGGCCCTTCCGTCCGAAGTAAGAAGGACCTCTCTGGCCGCCTACTGGGATGCAATGAGGTCCTCAGCAACATTCTGACCAGGGGCCCAAATTTAAATGTGAGTCTACAGCACATCAAATTAAATGTTTGATCCAATGTTCCAGCTATCCAAATATTGCCTCTCAGCTCTAAATTCAACCTTCACTGTCTGCTCTGCAAAAATGGATTTGGGCCCTTCAAATGTTTGTCCTTTGCCAGTTGGTGTGAAGTTCGGTTTTGTGGGTGGAGGGGAATCGCAGATCCAGTGTTTCTCTGCCTGGTCTGTGTGCTCCTCCTGGTGGGTTCCCGCACCGCACAGGGCCTCTCCGGGGCCTGGCCGCTGCAGCTGTGCTGCTTCTTCACTCGTTGCCAGGCTACTGAAGTGCACAGCCCACAGTGGGCGGCACCAGGAGCCTCACCCAGCACCTCCTGTGTTTTGCAGCAGAGGGACCCTGGTGAGACGGGTTTCTGGCAAGTTCCACTGTCATAACAGCACAGCCACTTCCTTATCATTCAGTGAGCCACATCCTTCCCCGCTCAGGTGAGGTCTGGGAAAAAGGGAAGCCTCTCCCTTGAATGTTCTATCTCTGCACTAGGGGTACTGGCTGCTTCTTTTATCTGCTGTTCCAACAGTCTTTAGAGTTCTCCTTATGTTTTATTAGCCAGTCCCTCATTACTCCAATCTGCTGTTACCACCAGGAATTTTTTATTACAAACTTCCCCTATTCCAATTACTGTGTGACTTCTCTCTCCTAATCAGATGCTAACTGATATAACAAACTTCACGCAATTAATTAGGACCTGAGAAAATTAGAGGCTGCTTAGTCCAATATTTTTATATATAAATAAACAAATCTTTGATAATTAAATAGTTTAGATTGCTAAATCAAGGTCTTATGAAGTAGAAGAAAATGAACCAGTTAGTTCACAGGGTATATTTTTGTTTACAGTACTCCCATTTGGGGGAAGTCTTAATATTCTTCACTAACTATGAAAGACCAAGTACTACAAGTAATCCTTTCACCCTCACTTTTTTGTCTGGCGAATCATTTTAATTTCCAAAAGGGAAGGAAAATCTAAAAAAAACCCAACAACAGTGAAATTTAAGAAGACATGGTAGTAAAGAGTCAAAGGCTCCATTTCTCCGGCTATCTGCTCTGCCCAATCACTCCATTTACATTCGGAAGGAAACACACAGTCTCGGGCCCCACACCAACATTCACCTTGCCGCGTCAGCATTCTAGGAAAATGCAATGCTTCCCTCCGCCTCGCTGTTTTTCGGGCGCTCTCTTTGCCAACATTAAAATGGAAGGTTCAGCATCGAGCTCCCTATTCCCACCCCACTTCGATCTCCATTCTGCCAGCCGGAGTTAAAAGGACGGGATTAAGAGCTATTAGACACAGCACGAAGGAGAATTAAAGGGCTTGTTCAAGGGGCATGGCATCTGCTCCTCAAATTCCTGCCTAAACAACTAAGGTTCCGATCAAAGAGAAGAGAGGGGAAGCCACTCCTGATGAGGCACTGGAGTCATGAGGAAGTGAGTGTTCTCTCGGGGTGTCACTCTGTCACCAGAGGAAGGCTCAGTGACACTGCACATTTCTCTCTGTGAAGCTGTTCATGGGGGAGCGGGAGTATGTGAGTGCAAGTGGAGGGGAGTGGAAAGGTGAAGACTGAGGATCCTTTTAAGTAGTTTTTGCCCCGCTAGCAAAACAAGCTGAGACATGCAAGACAGATAAACACAGCTGCTTGGGGCTGTCACTTGGGGCTCAGGAGCCAAGGTGTCCTGATGTAGTGAAAAGCGCACCGGAATGTGAGTCAGGAGGCCAGGCATTCAAGTCCTCGCTCTGCTGCTAACTAGCCGTGTGATGTCGAGCAAGCCTCCCAGCGCCACTAGCCTTGGTCCCCCCGTTTTTTCTGGAAAATCAGGAGACCAGACTACATGGCAGCACTATGCAGAGGTACTCCTGAGAGACACAGTTCATGTACGGGCTGTGCTGCTTCGCTGGTCCTGGTTTCCTCCACTGAAAAGCCAGGCGAAATCACACTTACAGGACTGAGTGAGAAGTGAAAACAGGACACACAAAGGTCCCTCCCACAGCACATGAAACAAGGAGTTGCTTTGATGATTGCTTATTTCCTTCCGAGGTCTCCTTCAGATTATCTGAAGGGGAAAGTATCAGAATTGGAAACTGAAAGAGCAATTGAAAATAGAAACTATTCAGAAATTTTTATTAGAAAAGGACCAGAGTGACTAGAAAAACACATCCCAAAAAGGGTACAACAGCCTCGTGGGAAAGTCCCCCACAAGCCACGAAGTCCTGGGGCAGCTGGGTCTCAAAGGAGAAAGGTCACCCATGGAGACTGTTGTCACAACATGAGCCAGCGGGTAGCTGAGAAAAATGTTCTGTAGAAGACATGGGGTTGACAAAACAAAGATGTACCAGCCAGTCCAAAACCGAACAGAACGGCTTCCCCGAAGCACAGCACCCGCCACACAGAGGAGGGCCCCCTCAGGTCCCTCTCAGACCTGCCCCTGGAAAAGCCTCCAGGCCGCAGGCTCACTCCACTAGCTACCGGGTATTAGGGTTAGGGAAATGAGGAGATGTAAGAGGAGCCTATTCGGCCCGTCTGTCACCAGGCAAGAACAGTACAGTCGCAAGGGGGTTGTGAAGAGGCTCTAGAGTAGGGGATCTGCAAACTTTCTGTAAATAGTTTAAGCTTTGCAGGCCATATACAATCTGTCACATATTCTTTGTTGCACTTGGTTCTACAATCCTTTAAAATTGTCAAATTCTTAGTTCAAGTGCCACACAAAAAGACGAGCCATCAGCTGGATTTGACTCTCTGGTCATAATTCGCCAGTCACTGTTCTAGAGCACAAAAGACAAAGAATTTAGCTATGAATGCTTATAAGGAAAAAAGATATTTTTAGACTGCCAATGTTGTGTGCGAAAAATAAAATTCAAGAAAACATAAAGTTGCTATTACACACAATGCTCCAATAAATAAACATACCCCTTGTCATTTCCATGGGTGGGTCTATCTGAGAAGTTCCTAAATGTGGGTTACTGGGTCACAGAGTACCTGTGTCTATAATATGGAAGATGACGCCAACCTGCCCTCCACAAATTGGTACCATTTACATCCTACCAACAATGCCTGGAAGTGCTTAGTTCCCCAAACCTTGTCATCACAGTTCGCATCTTACATCTTAATAGATATTACCCAGTTGTTCTGTGGGGAACAAAGCTTGGTAACTGGATTCCCACACTGGACAGCATGGACTTTTCTCAGCATCGCCAGTGCTGCAGTTGTATTTCTTCTACTATCTGTTAATTCATTTGCTTTGACCAGTTTTAATCTTCAAATATCCCTTTATCGACTTGTAGAAACTCTAGGTGTTATGAACAGTCGCCTATGACTTTCAGTTCGTATTTCAACTTTTTTTTTTTAGTTTATAGTCTTTTTATTTTGTGTACAAGGTCTTTTGTTTTCTGAAGTATATGTTTTTAATTATGAAAGCAGCTCACGCTGCTTTGCCGTATCACACAAAAGAAAGTGAAAGTTCTCCATTTCTCCCACGTCACACACGTGTGCTCCCAGGGTGTGACCTCCTAAACTTTCCCTAGCAATTGAAAAATATAGATATGCAAGTTATATATTACAAAATGGGATTTGGGGGAAATTATTTTTCATTTCATAATTATTTGTAGAAATCTTTCTATCTAAGAAAATGTAAATTTTTTTTGCATGTAGCTGTCCAGATCTCCCAACACCATTTGTTGAAGAGGCTATTTTTACTCCATTTTATGTTTCCTCCCCCTTTGTCGAATATTAATTAACCACAGAGACTTGGGTTTATTTCTGGGCTCTCTATTCTCTTCCATTGATCTATGTGTTTGTTCTTGTGCCAGTACCAGACTGTTTTCATTACCGTGACCTTGTAATATAGTTTGATGTCAGGTATTGTGATCCCTCCTACCTTGTTCTTCTTTCTCAAAATTGATGTAGCTATTTGGGGTCATTTATGGTTCCACATGGGATGGGGGAGAGTGGTGAGGGGAAAATGGAGACAACTATACTTGAACAAGAATAAAAAAAGGTCAAGAAAATATGGTTTATATACTAACAAACAGAAAATGGGTAAGGACAAAGAATAGTATTTCAGAAGACACTATTAGGAAAATGAAAAGCAAACCAAAGGCTGAGAGAAAATATTTGTGAAACACATATCTTATAAAGAACTTTACCAACCAACACAACGGGGGAAAAAAAACTATTTTAAAGGGCAAAAGATTTGAACAAACACTTCACCAAAGAAGATAAATGTAGAGCAAATAAGGACAAAAAAGTAAGTTCAACATCACTAACAATTAAGGAAATTAAAACTCAATTACATATCACTATACACCCAGAAGAATGGCGAAATTTAGAAACATTGATAATGTCAAGTACAGGTAAGGATGTAAAGGAACTAGGACTCATACATGGCTCCTACGAAAGCAAAGTGGGCGGCATTTTGCAAAAGCCAGCAATTTCTTATAAAGTTAACACACACACATACCATACAGCCCAGCAATTCACTTTTAAGTATTTATCCAAGATCATTAAAACATCCATAAAAAGACCTGTATGGAAATATTTACAGCAGCTTGATTCATAACATCTAAAACGTGGAGGTAACCCCCGTGTCTGGCAGCTGAAGAACGCACACACTGTCCTCCATTCGCAGAAGGGAGCACTACACAGTGATAAAAGGTGGGGGACGACTGGTAGAGGCAACAGCAAAATCAGCACAGGGTGGCCGGGGGGTCAAGGGGAGGAGCTTTTCGGGACAACGAAAATGGCCATAATTTGACCGTAATGTTGGTAACATGACTGTATACAATTCCCAAAACCACAGAACTTAAAAAGAATGGATTATGTTACATGCAAAATTATACCTGAGTAAATGTGACTTTTAAAGCATTCATTAAAAACAATAAGGTACTAAATTAATACAGCAAGAACTTCTGAAACGGAAATTCATTTTAACATTTATACGTCAAACAGACAGCAACTGCTTAGAGCAAGAACCCCCTGACGAAAAGCAGTGGAATTCAGCCACTTGAAAAGGGGCGAACGTTTGGCACAAACAACTAACAAACTGGTAAAAACCGTGTCACACGGTAATAAAAACTGCAAAAACGTTTCTCAAACGTGAACAGAACTAATACACAATACTTAAAATGATATTGCGCAGTGACCCACGGACATGGAGAATGCCGCGGGGACTGCCTGTGGGAGTGGAGGAGGGCCCGGCCGGGGGGGGGGGGGAGAAAAACTGGGACAACTGTATGAGCATAAACAAAATGTTTTTAAAAAACAAAAATAACAAAAACAAAAATAAAACAATACTTATTGCATACGAAATTGTGTTACATCGGACTGAACATTTGGTTGACTAAATCATCCCCAAAATTAAAGCAAAACACCTGCCTTACAAATCTCCAGACTCATCAAGTTGTTAATCAATCTGTCAGCAGACCAAAAGACCAGAGCAGAGACATACAATTTATTTTTTACAATAAAGAAACTGTTTATATGTGTACAATTGAGTTTTTAAAACTTTTTTTCATGTCAAATACAGGAAATCCTGGCTTTGTGTGGTTCTGATATGCATGAATCTCAGTTACATAAACAATAGCAGGCCCCAACAATACAGTTAAAATTTAGTTACTGTAGCATATTAACTGAGTAACTGCATAAAGTACACTTTTCTGCTAACTCTCCACTCCGTAATGTGCATCCTGATCAAAGACCAGCTGCACCCCTCCTTCCCAAGTCTGCCGCTGGCAGGTCACTGTGAAGGCATCATGCAGTTCATGCAGAGACAGCACAGCATGTAGCTGTGTCGCCTCCTTGTCTCCCGGAGATAAACCACGTGGCATTTCACAAAATGGTAACTGAAAGAGGGCTCTTCGGCAATGCCAAGACCTTCAAGTATGCACCAGTGGCATTTCGCATCTTGCTATCTGTTCTTGGGAAACACTCAATGGTACAAAGATAATCATTTCATCATTTATTTGCGAGAGTGAAAAAGTGGCCACGAGGCTAAAGTCCATCAGTGAGAGAACAGCTAACAAGCATAATGGTTCTTAAAGTGTGTCCTAAGAACAGGTACACCGCGCCACCTAGGACCTAGTTAGAAATGCAAGTTCTTGGACCCCACCACATCCACTGCTAAGTGGGTAAAAGATAGAGAATTCTTAACCTGAGTTACCTAAGTAATCAAGAAAGTAGTATTTTATGAAAAATGCTACTCCATCTACATTTTTTCCTGTATAGAGGATACATCCAAAGGAAGAGTTTGTGATCTCAAAGATTCTCACTCACACCTACATTTAAGAGAATCTGTGAGGAAACATAGAGGGGGAAAGAAAAGATGATGAGAGAGAATGGATGAGAAAATGTGGCACTGATTTTCACTAAATGGGACAAAGGAAGACTTTAGAAACTAGAGATCCACAAATCTAATACCGTTGCTGGGCAAAAGTTCAAGACAAATTATGAGGCAGACTTCAAAATACCAAAAATGGAAGATGCATCTCAGAGGCTGAGCAACAACAAAAGAAAGGCACTTTTTAAAACTCTGATTTTCATAACGGTAGATCAAGAAAACATTTAACATCACTCTTTTTAAGGTGCCCCAGGGGAGTGAGAACAAGGCCAAACACACTGCAGCACCCAAAGTCCTGTGGCGAAATTCACCAGAGGCACCCACACCCACAACCCCTCACCTCAGGCTCACTCCCATACTCAAGACTTCCACCTTCCCTGCTGAATGGCTATGGTGTCCCCTGCGTGTGAGTGCCTCACTGACACCCACTTATTCACCATAATGCTGTCTCCTGGATACCCGCCAAATTCTGACATCTGCTATTGCAGGTGAGGAGATGGTCTGAAAACAGCCTCCTGTGCTTTTCTATCTTCAAGACAGTCAACAAATTTCCTCAAGTCTTCTTGGCAGATGACACAGGAAAATCGTAGATGGATGCGACAAAAAATTACGGAAGAATTTAGCTTGAGTTATAAGCATGAATGGATTCTCATATGGGCGAATAACTTAATCAAAAGCTGTTTAAAAGATCAATGTCAAAACAAAGAAAGCCTTCTAATGGCATATCAGAGTCTGATGTTGCCACATTCAACAGTTATCAGTTGAAGGAGAACTTACTCCACATTTATCAAATTTACAATTAGCAAAAAACAAGGACTGATCATTAATACGCTGGATGTCAGAACGAAAAACTGGGAAAATGAGCTGACAAAATGACAACAATGAAACTGAACAAAAACATGTAAGTGCCCATATTGTACCATTTTCCTCATTTAAAACATTAATGTAGAACCAACTCAATACTGTATAATATAGACAGGCACACAAAGATAAATCCTAAAAGACCATCTGTGGGCTATAAAGCCTAAAATACTTACTCTCAGACCCTTTTCAGAAAAACTCTGCTAACCCCTGGTTTTGACCAGTAGGTCTTTTCTCAAGAATATGTTCTATCTTTGAATTTGAGTATAAAAATCAAAGACAACACATAAACATTCTGTAATGTTAAATTTAAAAAGGAACCCTGATACAGATTTACAATTCTGAAACTGTTATCACATGTATACTGGGTTAAACAAATGCATATACGGATGGGTGACGGGAGTCAGGCCACTCACTGGTGGCAAGTGGAAAGTTCTGAGGAGGAAGAACAGGAAAGGCTAGAATGAAACAATGTGTCCTGGATTAGAGTCAGACACATGAGTATGAATGCCTGTTCAGCTGAAAATAGATGCAAAAGGATACAGAAGCAATTACAGATACAGCGTACACACAGGTGTAGCACACATGCATGTACAATACTGCTGTCTGAGGTCCAAAAGTAGAGACAGCCCAAGAGCAAGAAGTAAATCGAGAATGTAGCTCTTGTCTTCTGATAACATTGTCCTAGGAAATATGACTGATTCTAGGACTGGGACAGGAAAAAACGTAAGATGAGTCCAGAGCATCTTAGAGTACCCAAAAAGTAAGGAAGTACTCAAAAAATATAAATAAATAAAAATTAAAAAGAGGCATGTCAAAGAAAGGAACATAAGAACCAAACTGAAACAGCTGCCCATGGTCACAAGTGAAACAATCGGAGACAAAATATACATATTTTGCCGTGTATAATGTGAATTTTTTGCCTCGAAATTTTGAGGGAAAAATAAGGATGCGCCTTATACATGGGAGTACCTGAAATACCTGGTATCTGTTCTGTGTTTGGTAATTATTTGTGACGTAAAATTTCTTGTACCATAATATGTTCAAAAAGTAAGTGCTAAAATTCCTTTATAATACAAAAAACAAGTATATATATGAATAAAAAATAATAGAATTACAAAATAAAAACAAAAGATCTTTTTTTTTTGCTGCAAGTTTGGGCCAAAAATGTGGGTGAGCATTATACATGGCAAAATACGGTAAGTAACATGGTATTGGCTTACAACCCAAGGAATGAAATAAATAGCCAGTAGTCCATACTGGTAAAAAACAAATGGATAGATAGATAGATAGATAAAAGAGACAATTCTTCCTTACAGAAGAATTCCAAGTAGTTTACATAAATATCACTTTCTCCAGGAAGTGAAGCTTATTTTTTCCACTCTCCCAAGTGTGAGCAGCATCCATGAACTTGCTTCCAAAGAATCGGCATATGGAAAAGGGAGCAAAAAGAAACGTTACAGCGGAGAAACCCGAAACACATGAGAGCACGTGCCGGTGATGTGTGATAAGCAGGGCACTTCCCCTCTGTCACATGCAGGCTCAAAACCCACAGCCCCAGGCTAACCATGAGAAAACATCAGACAAAAAACGTCAAGGGGCATTCCACAAAACAGCTAACTAACTAGGACACCTCAAAAATGTCAAAGTCATGAGAAACTATCACGACTAAATGCAATGTGGTATCTTGGAAGGAATATTAGTTTAAGAAAAAAAAAGAAAAAGAGAGGAAAAAATGTGGTGTGGCTCAGTTGGTGGGGCTTTGTTCTGAAAAGAAAATCGCGGTTTCATTCCTGATCAGGGCACAGACCTGGGCTGCAGATCCGGTCCCTGGTCAAGGCACAGATGAAAGGCAACCAATTGGTGCTTCTCTGTCACAGCACGTCTTCTCTCCCTCTCTTTTTCCCTCCCGTCCCCTCACTCTAAAAATAAATAAATAAAATCCTTTTTAAAAAAGTGAAATCCAAATTAAGTTTATTTAATAGCAATGTGCCAACATTGGTTTAGCTGTCACAAATGTGCCATGGTAACACAAAGCGTTAATTAACAAAAGAAGAAACTGGGTTGGTGGTAGACGTGGATTCTGAACTATCATTGAAGCTTTCCATAAATTAAAAAGTATTCTGAAATTAAAAGTTTACTGAAATTTTGAAATAAAAATATCAGTGTGATCTTGTCATTTAAATACACATGCATGCCCACATATCTATCTATATTTTCCACCTCTGTCCACCGAGAAGGTCCAGAACTATAATACCCCAACACCAATGAGCATGTGTAACACCCAGATTTGGTCTCTAATACCATTTCCACTTAAAAACAAAAGAAAAAACATGTCTCCATGGGACACACTGACTCCAGGACTTGGAAAGGAATGTACCAGGAAGCCTACATCATGTTATGCCAGAAAATAAGTAAAAGCTTTTAAAGACTAACTGAGGTCATGTTGAAACTACCCAGCAATCAGAGACTCCCACTGGCCTAATCGGGGACAATTTGAACATCTAAAAGAATAATGACTATAATTGACTGAAACACATTAAAATTTTTAAATCATAAATACTGATACTCAAAAAAAGAAAAAGCAGAAAAAAAAAGCCATCACCACCCAATAACAGTGACTCATTTATCACCACTAACCCCTAAGCTGAAAATGGGTAATTAAAGGGAAATAACTAAGCATTCATCCTGCTTCTCCAGTACAAACTATATTTCAGGATAACAAATCATAGTAGTTAATGAGGGAAAGTTCTCTTAGAAAAATGCCAGCAAACCAACACAGAAATAATAGAATTAGAAAATCACCAACTTGCAACCCTCACTGAAATCACTGATTTAGGCACAAATAGTCAATAGATACTAAACTTATTAAGTGAAGGGATGACAAGAATCTGGATATTTGCTTTGTACGGAAGTACCTCCCCACAAGCTCTTGCCTATCTCAAGTACATAGTATCAACTCTACAATGGAGGAATCAGATGTCACCAACTCCATTCAAAAACCAACCCTAATTCCTAGTCACTAATGGAGGCAACCACTAGACAACGCATGCCTCCCGATGTGAGAAAACAGGGACGGTAATCAAGCCTTTGCATCTTCTAGAGGCAATGCCAGAGATGAAGAAACAGCTAAATGATACCCTAAGGAAGCAATTGGAAAGTCAGGGAGGAAGAAGCTTGTAAGAAGACAACTGGACCTGTCTGTTCAACAAAGTCACGGGGAAGAGAGAGCAGGAGGGCGACACTGTTCCAGATGAAAAGATGTGTAAGAGAGGCAAAAACAGATGCAATGTACATTACTTGATTAGATCCATGCCCGATAAGCCAGCATTAAAACACATTTTAAGAGCAAATCAGGAAATTTAAACATGGAATAGTTACTGGAATATTAAGGAATTCTAAACTTTTGTTAGAAGCAATAATGAAATGGTGTTTATATAGGAAAATGTCTGTATTTTTGGTTTTTTATTTTATTATTTTTTAAAGCTTTTTACTGAATTTATTGGGGTGGCGTTGGTTAATAAAATTACATAGGTTTCGAGGGCACAGTTCCATGACAATACACATCATCTGTACACTGTACTGTGTGCATCACCCAGTCAAGTCTCTTTTCCGCCACCACTGATCCCCCTAACCCTCTTCTTCCTGCTCCCCTCCCTTCCCCTCTGGTAGTCACCATACTGCTGTCTGTGTCTGTGAGTTTGGGGGGGGGGGGTTGCTTAATCTTTTCACCTGTTTCACCCAGCTCCTCAATTCCTGTCCTCTCTGGCATCTGTCAGTTTGTTCTCTGTATGTACGAGTCTATTTCTATTTTGTTTATTTATTTTGTTCATTGGACTCCACATATGAGTGAAATCAAACGGTACTTGTCTTTCTCTGACTGGCTTCTTTCACGTAGCACAGTGCTCTCCAGGTCCATCCGTGCTGTCACAGAAGGTAAGAGTTCTTTCTTTTTTACAGCTGAGTAGCAGTCCACTGTGTGAACGCACCACCACTTTTTCTCCACTCGTCAACTCACTGACACTTGGGCTGCTTCCAAATCTAGCCTGTTGTAAGTAGCGCTGCAATGAACACAGGGGTGCAGACATTCCTGTCGAGTCAGTGTTTCAGGTACCTTCAGATATATTCCCAGAAATGGGACTGCTGCATCATGGGCAGTTCCATTTTTAATTTTTTGAGGAAATTCCATACTGTTTTCCACAGTGGCTGCACCAGTCTGCATTCCCACCAGCATATATGATGGACCCCTTTCCTCCACATCCTCTCCAGCACTTGTTGTTTGTTGATTTCTTGACGGTAGCCATTCTGACAGGTGTGAGGTGGTGTCTCATCGTGGTTTTAGTTTTCGTTTCTCTAATGATTAGTGACATTGAGCATTTTTTCATATATTTATTGGCCATCTGTATGTCCTCTTTGGAGAAGTGTCTATTTAGGTCCTTTGTCCATTTTTGAATTGGACCATTTGGTTTTTTTCAATGTTGAATTGTTTAAGTTCTTTATAAATTTTGGGTATTAACACCTTAGGAAATCTATCACTGGCAAATATGGTCTCCCATTCAGTAGGCTGTCTTTTCATTTTGTTGATGGTTTCCTTTGATGTGCAAAGAGTTTTTAGTTTGATTGTAGTCCCCTTTGTTTGTTCATTTATTTATTTACTTTTTATTTCCCATGCCCAAGGAGATATATCAGAAAAAATATTGCTAGGAGAAAAATCGCCTATGCTTTCTTCTAGGTTTTTTATGGTTTTGAGTCTTACATTTAAGTCTTTAATCCATTTTGAGTTTATTCTTGGTATGGTGTAAGCCAGTGGTTTAGTTTCACTTTTTCTGCACATATCTGTCCAATTATAAAAATGTCTTTTATTTTTGAAAGATATAAACTAGAGTATTTCAAAGTAAAAGTTATGTCTGTCTTTACTTTTAAATACTTCAAAAGTTACAAAATGAGTGAAGCAAATATAGAAAAATGTTTATAACTATTAAATCAAGGTAAAGGGTAGATGGCTGTTACACTAATCCCTGTTTTTCTCTATGTTTAAAATTTTTCCCAGTAAAAAGTGAATTACAGACATAGACAGATACGTTGATCAAAAAACCATTGTTATAAAAAGTGGTCAAATTATTTGGAGATTAGAGGCAAATATGGCAAAGCTAAACAGCTCTCATGATTTAAATGAGTAACACTCACATAATGTTTACAGTGTTAGAGATTACATTACTTTTATACGAACTGTCAGAATTCTCTTTCTTCCCAGCTAACAGTTGATAGCTGACTATCACATATAGGATGCAACAATTATGGAAGAAAAATAAGATTATTCTTGGGCTTTTCTGCATTTTTAATGATGAGAGTGCAGGGAATGGCACAGTTCACTAACAGAGCACTGGCTTGAGACTCATGAGGTATGGTCTACTCAGAGCGGACCGTCAGCTCTGTCAGGGCTGACGACAGGGGGCAGCCCTGAGCAAGTCAGCAGACAGGTGTGTAGAGGGAAGGAGAGCACAGTCCCCATATGAATCAAGATACTATCATGTGGGTAAAGGGATTAACAACATAGTTTAAGTGCATTTTTAAAAGGTCACCATACTAACTCAAGATGACATGCTATTATTTTAAATCATGAGAGCTATTTTGAATCCAGACATCATTGGAGATACTAGTTTTTTTTCAATTTTGTGTTTCCATTTCCAATTGATTGTAGATCTGCTCTGTTCATTTAGGGAATTCTCAAGTCTTTTGTAGAGCACTTAAGAGTTATGACTTCAAAATTTACAAGTCAATGTGACTTGTTAGAAAACTGACCAGAGCCACTTTAGTCAAAATGGCTATTTTGCTAGGTAACTGCAGCTGCCAGAGAAACTTGGAGTCTCAGACCCAGTTCTGATCTATAATGCATACAGACACTTGTTATCTAAGCATTTATTAGCAAGTAGGCAAAAACAATTCATATGACCTGCTGTCCAGGCTTAAGAAAAATCTCAGCTCTCTAGCCATTGAGATGCTCCAACTACCACTTTCATAAATAATGAAAGCAAACACCCAACAGTCTAGAGACAGAAACTTTCTTCATATAGTTGATGGACTCTGGAGTTAACAGGTGGACATTAAAGTTTAACAAAAAATAGCATCCTGCCCTGACTGGTGTGGCTCAGTGGATTGAATGTAGGCCTGCGAACCAAAGGATCACCAGTTCAATTCCCAGTCAGGGCACATGCCTGGGTTGTGGGCCAGGTCCCCAGTAGGGGGCATGTGATAGGCAATCACACATTGATGTTTCTCTCCCTCTCCTTCTCCCTCCCTTCCCCTCTCTCTAAAAATAAATAAATGAAATCTTAAAAAAAAAAAAAATCATCCTTGACAGTTCAGATTAAAAAGCAAAACTAGATTCTTATACCGCACTCATGCAAGATTAGGAAAGTGGGTTTAAGTAATTTCAGCTAATCCATTTATCTTCACCATTTCTAAATGTCCTCAATAAAAGCCTATTTCCAACATACATTATGCAAGTTAACTAGACTCCAGTTTGACTAATAAAAATCCATTTTTTTGTATCCAATATGCTAAAAGACCAAATCGGTCAAAAGTAGGAGTAAGGGGACAGCTTGTGATAGCAAAAGGCTAAGCCTTTTCTGGCACAATGCTGGCTGTCCACACCACACAATGCAGTGCTGACGAGCTCCTGGGTGTTGCTTAACATACGTCACACACACATATAAGATTGCCCAGCAGTTAGGGAATGTTTCAAACTAAACAATGTCTAAATAAAAGTATATTTCTAAAAACAACAAAAGACAGAAAATGTCTGCAAACGTAGGTTGACGAAACTAAACGAAAAAAATTAAGATGCATTTTACTTTCATTTGAATAATAAAGGTCTGTACTTTGGTTCAAACCATTGTAGATGGAATTTGAATGACAAGAGCAGTCTCTCTGGAGATGTGAAGGTATTAAGTTGAACGATACATACCATTCACAGGGCTGAAGGGATCGAAATGCCTTAAAAGAAGCGTCCATTCCAGCAAAATCCCAAAACTTAACATCATAGTCATATCCTCCAGTCACCAAGCGGGCACCTGAGGGATCCAGACCCAAAGCAGAAACCTGGTTAAAAAAATAAAAAATCATTGGAGAAAAGCTACTTAAAGTTTATTATGACCCCCATTTCCTTCCTCTACCCCCATCTCCTATCTTAAAGGCACTGGAAGTACAGACCAACAATTGTTCTGCTTCTGAAAAGTGAGAATGGACAGCACCTTCTTTATTGTTTGATTTTGGCATCATGAGTATAATTTCTTTTCAAATAATAGAAATAAAAATATTTTAATTTCTGTAATCATTAGATTTGTCCCAGTTCATCTACCAGATACCCAGAAGAGCTTTCATTGCAATTCCATAGGATAAACTAAGCTGCTTTAGCATATAAGTAGAAATCTCACAAACAATTCAGCTCTCTCAATAAACAATTCTGAGGAAAACGTTCAAGGTAGTTTACCACTAAATAAAGAACACATGAACCTAAAATTACCAAAACTAGTAATGCCAATGGGAACTTTAAGAAATCTATTTAACAAAGTTGGACAAGCAAGAAATTATCTTGTGCATATGGCAAAATGACTCAGCATAATCACGTTAAATAACTATTTTTATGAAATTTACCTAACAGTAATGACAGCTCATAAAATTTTTAATGAATTAATTTTGCTCTCATATTTGAACATTTTTATTTTGCATCTTGTTACAATTTATCATTTTACAAACATGTGTCATTGTATAACTATATAGGTAGTTTTAAAAAGATCTATTACTAACTACTCATTAGTTTCTACCACTAAGTTATTAAAATAAAGCCCAGAACTTAAATTCCTCCCCCCACCCAAATCACACTTATATTGGTTCCATAAAATATTTGCTTTCCCTGTGAATTTTCCTCGGTCCAGTTCACATGTGAATGTCCAGTGAGTATGTCACTGCCCTTGAGCTACACTGAACATTTTGTCAAAGCAGGAAGTCCCTGGATTTGCAGCCCTCTCAGGGGGAAAGAGCTGCCGCAGGCATATTTAATGTGCTCATCGTGTATGTGAGAAACAGTAACAGGATCGAAGTTTTATATAACGGAAGCTACTCTACATCAGTTCTAATAAATTCACTTGGAATATAAGTAAATGCAACAGAACTGCTGTAATTTACACCAGATATTGACAAAATAACATACACTCATCAACTACTCCTGCAAACACTGATTTCGGAATACAGCTGGCCCTTGAACAGCAGTTTTGAACTATGTGGATCCACTTACACACAGATTTTTTTCCATCTTGTAAACAGACAACATAAATTTACAGTATCAAGAAATACAGTACAGAACTATAAATGTGTTTTCCTTGTAATTTTCTTAATGACATTTTCTTTTGTCTAGCCTATTTCACTGTAATACAGTATACCATACATGTAACATACAAAGTATGTGTTAACTATTTATGTTATCTGTAAGGCTTCTGGTCAACGGCTAGAGAAGCCTTACAGACAAGTAGGCTATTAGTAGTTAAGTTTTGGGGGAGTCAAAGTGATACACGCTCCCAGACCAGTGTGGCTCAGTTGCTTGGGCATCATCCCACAAGGCAAAAGGTTGCTGGTTCGATTCCCACTCAGGGCATATGCCCAGGTTGCGGGTTTGGTCCCTGGAGAGGACACATTAGAGAGGTAACCAATAAATGTTTCTCTCTCACATTGACGTTTCTCTCCCTCTCTTTCTCCCTCCCTTCCCCTCTCTCTAAAATCTTTTTTTTTTAAAGTCATACATGAGCCCTGGCTGATATAGCTCAGGAGATTGAGCACCAGCCTGGGAACCAAAGAGTCACCCATTCGACTCCCAGTCAGGGCACATGCCTGGGTTGTAGACCAGGTCCCCAGTAGGGGGCACACGAGAGGCAACCACACATTGTTTCTCTCGCTCTTTTTCTCCCTCCCTTCCCCTCTGTCTAAAAATAAATAAATAAAATCTTTTAAAAAAAAAGTTATACACGAATTTTGACTGTGTAGGGTCAGCACCCTCATCCCACATTGTTCAAGGGTCAATTGTATAAGGAAATTATATATAAATTAATTAATAACTTGTCTAAATTAGATATGTACTCTAAATATGTTAAAGAAAGCATACATATGAAAACTAAGTCATTTTTCATGCCTGAACAATATGTCTTGAAACTTAAAACAACCAAAATAAAAATAAACAGTAGCTTTAAAGTCTAAGAAGTGACTTCTGCTACCACTAACTACAAAGTGACCTGCCTCCACACCCACTCTAGCCTTCCCTCCTGTTAAAACGGAAGAGGCTTCCCTCCAATGTTCACCTCAACACAACGCAATCTGAAACTGCAAATCCACCTGTGGCTTGTCGATCTATGCCTGTCCTCCCTCAAGAGTGAGTCCCAGTCCATCCCTCTGCCCATGGTGGGAGCCACATGGACGGAGGCCTGGAGTCAGGGTAGGGAGAGTGATGGCTAGCTGCAGGCCTCCTTATTGGGTCCTCCTGGGGAAGAGGAGAGGGGCGTTCGGAGCCTGCAGTCATTTGGAGTTCAACGTAAACTGGGAAGAACAGGCTCAAAAGGGAAACCTGGGAAGAAGGTTCCCTTCACCTAAAAATGTTCTTTGTCTAAGATGTAAATTCTTTGGTTGAGAAACAAAATTACCATTATGTTATTACATTAATGAAAAGATGAGTGGATGTGATTCATAATGTAGAACAATGTAGAGCCTAAAAGCCATGAAAGCTGGAAGTGGGTTCCTTGGGAAGAACTGTCTCCACTGGGCCAGGTTTTCTGGGAACTTCATTGTTCAAAGGAACAAGGCTATGACCCCTTGCAAAGCAAATACTTGTTAGGTGAAGAGGGGAACACCGCACAAATTTACAACTGGAGCAGCAGACAAAAGCAGTAGTTAAAATATGTAAGTCTAGCATCCAATAAGTTATGGATGCTATTTCGGCCCATAATATTGAGAATACACTGATACACACAGATAAACACTGTTAAACAGTAATAGTCTGTTGACTTTCTTAAAGATAATTTTCCAGTGTTGATATACTGTTCATATTTATCTAGAAAAATGAAAGTGAAAAAGTAGTGTTTGAAACTATAACAGTATCTAACAATTCCTATTTCATGTAATAAACAAAAATCAGTAACATCGAACCACACTGTATTATCTCGCTCACTTGGAAATGTTTGGTTGACTATCCCATAGTAAAACATAGTTGATCACAGCAAGTATATTCACCAAACGGATATATTTCTTCAATGGCAAGGAGGGAGAGAGAGCGCAGAGCTGCTATAGATCAAGAGACGTAACAATGATGACTCTACTAAGAGAGAATCAGGCATCATTTGGATATTGATTTGAACACACTAACTGTAAAAACATATATGGGACAATTGAAGAAATTTGAACACTAATGGGATCAGATGATATTAAATAATTATTGTAAAAAAATCAGATGTAATAAAGGCAGTCTGACCATGAGAAAGAAGGGAGAGAAGGAGACAGACTAACCTCCTCTCTTAGAGACTCACACTGAAATATTTAGAGATAAAATCATATGAAGTCTGGATTCACTTTTCTAGAATCCCACAAGGCCAATATATGGAGGTACAGGCGGTGGAGGTTTACTAGAAAGGCAAAGTATACGGGAAACAAGACTGGCCTTATATACATAATTGGCAAGGCTCAGAGACAAGTAATATGGGGATCTGTTTCAGTATTCTCCATTCTGTGAGTGTGTAAGTACTTTTACAATTAGTAGTGGGGGGAAAACATACAAGAGAATCACTTTCCTAACAGCTGATATATTTCCAAGAAGTTGAAAGACACGCAGGGCAAAGGCATGACTACAAAAATAAGGTAGTTAACCTAACAGCACAATTAGAAACATAACTGATTTTTAATGTGTAAAATAACTTGTACTACTTTTAAATATTTCCTTAAAATATAAAATTTGCCCTGGTCAGTGTGGCTCAGTTGGTTGGAGCACTGTCCCATGGACCAAAGGGTCACAGGTTTTTATGTTTTCTTTTGTTTTTACCCTCCTCCAAGGACATTTTTTTCATTGGTTTTAGAGAGGGAGGAAGGGAAAGAGAGACATCGATGTGACAGAGAAGCATTAATTGGTCACCTCCTATCCACACCTGGACCGAGGATGATTGTACATACCAGGGATCAAACCCACAACCTAGGCACGTGCCCCGACTGGAAACAGAACCCACAGCCTGTTGGTTTCAGGACGACACTCCAACCTGCTGAGCCACACCAGCCAGGGCCGAAGAATCACGGGTTTGACTCCTGGTTGATTCCCGGTTGATCCCCAGTGGAAAAGGCAACTGATCAACGTTTCTCTCACATACTGATGTCTGTCTGTCTGTCTGTCTGTCTCTCTCTTCCCCCAACCCTTCCTCTCTCTCTAAAAGCAATGAAAAAAATATCCTCAGGCAAGGATAAAACAAAAACATTAAAAGATAAAGTTTGATTTGAAAAAATATAAACATTTATATAAAACGAATAAAACACATGAACAATCTCTCAGTTGTAAAAAGTGAACTAAGGATAGGAAAGCTTCCTTCTCAGGATATCATTCTACAATTATTGTCCTTATACCTAAAAATATGAGTATTGGTAAATTATTATCACCATTTCAGAATAAAAATATCAGGAGTCTGACTTAATAAAAAAGTAAGTATAATACCAACAATTACATGGAAACAACTTCTTAAGGCCACAGTTCTCAGACACTTCACCCTCTTAAAGTCCACTGAAGACCCCAAACAGCATTTGTTTATGTGGGCTTTATGTACCAACATTCATCGTTGTAGAAATTAAAAACAAGGCATTTAAAAATATTTATTGTTCACTTCATTTAAAATAACATTTTAACATAAATATTTTTGTGAAACCATATTTTCAAAAGCAAAACATTTACGCGAAGTGTTATTGCTAACATCTTTCTTTGTCTATCAGAACTCCATTACTGGTGCCATTTCTGGGTCTATTTCTGTCACTTGATGTTTCATACTCACTGTAGAGCGTATTTTCTCACTTCTTCACATGTCAGACAACTAGAAAAAGGCAGCTTACTCGTAAAGGGAAGGCAAGACAATTTTATTCTTTCATTTATTCATAAGCAGATTTCATTCATTCAACTACCGCTTTTTAATGGTTTAGCAGTAAGATAAAATGATTTCATGTTGTGTCTCAAAAAATGTGTTATTAATCTTTAAGTAAAATAAATATAAAAATACAATCTATACATTTAAGTAATGTAATCTTAGAGCAATACAGTGACTATTTTATGTTGAGTTCTTATCTCAACATTTATCTAAAAAATGAACTCAGGCCTTTTACTAACATAGAAACACGGCTAAGAGTAATGAGAAATTTTCCCACACCATAAAAAAGAAAGCTATACTTGAATTTCACTTCTTCCTTTCATTTGTAATGTTCTTATAGCAAAGAAAAAGAGGTTTTACAGCCAACAATAGCAATGACAATACTAATTGCTCCTCTTTTAAAGGAAACCCACTGGCTATTTTGGCTGAACGGAAACAAAATCTTTCCTTAATGTCTGTAGCATCTGTGTTATCAGTTGACCGTAGTTAGCCTTAATACGAACGTCAGCCTATTAGTTCCCTTTTCCAGAAGAGCCCTGTCGTCCAGAGAAAAGAACCAAACCCTCCAACTCACTGTTTTAGTGCCATGCTTCAGCGTTATCTCATGAGAGTCCGGAATCCTCTGGACAGGATTCTGAAAGAGGAAAATTCCACCACGTTGGTGAGTAATGTAGCAGATTTGGGGGGAAGTGCACACCACATTCACAGGAAAGATAATTGTTAAGAATTGCATCACTGATGTTTTAACACGAAGCTCTAAAAATCAGGAAATTACAAATGTGAGGATATCATCTAGATAGATTTCAATGGGTCATTTTGAGCTAGGAATGAATTGATCTTCAATCTCTAATAAGATAACCCTAAAAATTTCTCTAGATTGTGTAAAACCAGAAGGCCCTCTCAGTACCCAAAATATTGAAAGTCCTCTTTTCGTTGGTACTCAGGCCTACCTTCAAGTACTTTTGTACTTGCTTTATAATAGAAAACAGAATCTGTACAGGGTATATACATTACCTTTTAACCCATAAAACTTTAAAAACAAAAACAGTCTGCTGTTCAAATATGATATAAATAAGGAACTGAGCCACTGATTCATTGATTCCATAAACATTTATTAAAGGGAGACTGTACCAGATGCTAAGCAGTGTTAGACAGGGCCTCCCCTCATCACCCCGCCTTCCCGAGAAGCACACGGTCTAAGGGGAGATATCAATGACTCTGACCCAGCACAATAACGGCTCTGACAGACAGGGGTGCGGACAGAATGACTGAGAGAGATAAAAGACGGATGGCAAAAAGCGAACGAGGTCACAGTGATCACCTGAATAAAAAGTTTTGGTTAGTCAAGTCTCCATTACCCAAGAGCAGGGTGATCACATTAAAATTCTGTGGCCACTACAAATTCACACTAGAACTGTCTTGCAATCTCCTTAACTAAACATGGGCAGTCTAACAGGCTTTTGTCCCTATCCCCATTCTTTAGGAGCTCTGATGAATCAAATCCATCACGAGTTCTTCCTAGTTTATCTTAAATCTTTCCCCTGCTATGGCTCTTTCTCCTCAGCATGCAACAATTAAAGTAGTTCTCACATTAAGCACAGACACACACACACCAGTCACCGATGTGTCATTGTTTTCATTTCAACCAAGCGTCTTTGCCCCGGAGTTTTCGCTCAGTGACTGTTTTCCTCCTCCCGCCTACCTCTCTGCACGTGGCACCTGTCATTTAACTCCTGAGGCCACGCCCAGTTCCTGACACTGACAGAGACTCGCAGTAACTGTTTCTTAAATGAATGAACAAGTCACTGTAAATGCCCCTGGACACCTGAGAACTTAACCTGCACATCCAACCTGTCAACAGCATGAGAAGACTACTACACTGTTCCCGCCATCTTGGGAGGAGACGGGGTCTTTAAATGCAGCTCTGCCTCTCATTAACCCTGCCATAACCTCAGGAGAGTGAGGACTCTCGGTTTCCTCATTTGCAAACTGAGGATAATGGCAGCTACTCCTAAGTCAGAGTTTGGCATGAAGCTGGTGCTCAGTAAGTGACAGCCACCGTTTACTCTGAAGCTTACCTCCTACCTCTCTGGTCACATCCTCTCGGTCTCCATGCAGGCTTCTCTTCCCCTGCACGTGGCTAACTCCTACTCACCCTCCCAGACTCGGTTCAGATGTGGTCTGCTCCGCTTCTCAACATTTCCAGCTCCGACAGCCTCTCCTGGTCTCTAACACAGAACTTACCACAACACACTGTCATTTCTGACCTGTCTCCCTCCCCACCGCTCCCTAATCAAACTGCAAAATGGACACTTCTCAAAGACCAGCTATTGGACTATCATTGCGGGATCTCTAGTCCACAAACCTTTTGTGCATGTCAGACAGAACCAACGGTTTTCTGAATGAATGAATGGCCCAAGGTCTACTTTATATTGTAGATCACATTAGACTGTAACTTTTAATTTACCTTCAAACATGAGTGCTTATGTCCATTCAGAAGAGCAGTTGCTATCCATCAGGTGAGCCTGGTGAGTGAGAGTCGGGGGATAACTGAAGATTTTCAAAAAGTGAAAACCTCTGAAGACCAAGTGGCCATACACCAGACTAACAGCGGACTTAAAGTTGCAAGTACAGGGAAGTAAGGGCAGTTTTGATCCAGACTATTTGCATCTCAGAGGTTACTGAAGTCCATTGCCGCTCCAGGTCAGTGAGAAGGCCATTAGGAACCAGGAGACACTGAACTAAAACACTTCCCGCACAGTAACCTGAGGAATCGCTGGAGAGTCTGCAGTTTATTTCCAGATCCGGGGGTTATGGTATGGTTTACTATGGTTTACTATTTCAGAGATACCAACATTCCAACACAAATTCCAAAATAACTTAAAAGGTGGACAAGGGAATTCTGGACTGCCCTTATATTAAATTATTGAAGTCGCTACTCCATTTGCAACAGACAATATTTGTAAGCTGTAAAATCTCATGCATAAGTTCTAAGTATTCTTGCAAGAAACAGGAGAACGTAGTATGGTACTATATCCCATAATAAAAAGTCTACCTAGTAACACAGATCGACCACAGAGTGGCTGGGAGTTAGAGGGAAGGGGGACCACCAGCCAGGAGCTAGTTCATATGTTTCACTGAGAGACGAATCTATTATAGTCTGTGTTTCATTTCACAATTAGTTACTTTTTCATCAGTCAGGAAACAGAAACACTGTCACCAAAAGGAGTGATAAAAGTTATTTCACTGAATTCAATGCAGAGTGTGCCTATGTATAGACAATTTCTGACATTTAAAGAAAAAACTTGCAAGAACACAGAACTCAATATTTACATTAGGAGTAAAATAAATGTTTAAATAAATGTTGTTTACATTTAAAATCAAAGTTTTACTGGAAATCGTGTAGGGCATAACTCATAAAAAGCACATATAATTGGCACAACTAAATCATCTAAAATAGCAGCAATCCATCTTTTGGTAGCGTATCACTTGATGGGGACTGTTCTTTTTCCAGAACTTTTACTAATGACTCTTTGAAATATGGCTTAGGGCAAAATTTTGCTATAACAGTGAAATATTTTCAAGGTTTTCCTGCCAGGGGACATCATAAACTACAAGACTTCAATGAAGTCATTTATTACCAGAGTTCATAACAAGAGCCACAGGCACGACTGAAGAGGGGGAAAGATACCAGTTTTTGTTTGGTTTGGTTTTCAGTGCCAAGCGCAGGAGGATTTCCCAGGCTCTTTGGTTTACTCCCAGCAACAGCAGCGATCGCAAACGTATCCGGAACAGCATGAGCAATGCCATCGACATACATCCTCACAGCGTTTCAAAGGATTTTCAAGTCAGAAATAACCTTTCTGGGGCATAGCCGTCATTAGTTTAAAAAGCAATTTATGGGGGGGAAACGGAGACAACTGTACTTGAACAACAACAAAAAAAGTGAAAAACACAAAAAGCAATTTAATTTTGTATACATGGTATGTATTTTTTACTGGATACCATACATAGTATGGTACTATATCCCATAATAAAAAGTCTACCTAGTAACACAGATCGGCCACAGAGTGGCTGGGAGTTAGAGGGAAGGGGGACCACCAGCCAGGAGCTAGAAGATGAGGGCTGCTTTCTCCCAGAGACCATTTTGGAGATGCTTTCCAATGCAACCAGAAGCAGAGTCTGTTCTTAGGTACCTCTGGAGATCTGATGAGGTTGACTTTACATTGATTCACTTATTCGTTCACTCACCAATCACACATTCACTTAACAAACGCTCATTAAGTATTTAATTTCATACCACGTACCAGGACCGACAGTTAAAGATAAAATGACCAACAACAAAGGTTGTTCACAGGAAACTGTCAGTCCACCGAAGCAACACACACAGGCAGTCAAACAGGCAAACTGGAAGGTCTCAGATGCCGCCAGAGAAGAGCACGCAGTCCGATGCTCACTTCCCTTCTGCCTGCGGAAGCGCAGTGCAGCTACAAACGGCTTCGTAAGAAATGTTTGAGATGTCTTTGGAAAAACAAAGGCTCTCTCGGTGAATGTGGAAGACATGTAGGAGAGAATAAGATGAATCTTGACACTTTCTGCACTGCAAATACTTGTGCATGGTTACAGTTTAAATTCCTGGGCAGGAAAGAGGAAAAGGGTGTATGTGTTGTGTGCATATGTGTACAATGTATACATGTATGTGTACAATGTATACATGCATATGTACAATATATAACACGTACACGTATATTATTTATTTATATATGGAGCAAAAGTAGGTTTACAGTTGTTCTTACGACAAATAATACAATAATTAATAAACATTATAAGAATAAACTGTTTTGTGCACTCAGAACTGTAAACTTCCTTATGCCCCACCCTGTGTGTCTACACAGATATAGATCCAGAGAGTTAGTTAGCAGCCAGATTGTATACAATGCCAAGAATCTAAAATTTCAGTTGTGAGCCATGTCATTTGATAAGATGAGAGTTTTCAAAAAATCAGCAAGGCGCTCTGTGCATCAAAGACACGGTGAACAGTGAAGGGCGACCCTCAGAAAGGGAGACTGTTTGCAGATCGTGCACCTGGTAACAGCTAGAACCCCTACGACTCAACAGCAAAAAACTAAACAGCCCAATTCAAAAACTGACAGAGGACTTGACTAGATATTTCTCCAAAGATACACAGATGGCCAACAAATACATGAAAAGGTAATCAACATCACTCATCATTAGGGAAATCAATGTGAATCTAAACCACAATGAGACACCACTTCACACCCAATAAGGATGGCTATTATTTTTTAAAAGAAAGAATAGAGTAGAAAGAAGAAGTGTTGGCAATGATGTACAGAAAATGGAACCCTTATGCACTGCTGGAAGGAAATGGTACAGCCGCTATGGAAAACAGTATGGTGGTTTCTTAAACAATTAAAAATAGAATTGCTCTATGATCTAATTCCACTTCTGAATATACAAGGTCTGTCTGGACAAAGTGCAGCCATTGTCAATAGAGAAGAACAGTTTGCGCAGCATCGATGCAACCTGGCAGCAAGGAGAGTGGACTGGAATGTGCATGAGTGAACAATGATGACTTCACTGCACTAGTCAGTGGGGTCGGTAGATGCCACTGAGTGAGCATGGGCACTGTGTGGCCGTAGCATTCAAAATGACTGAGCAAGTACAGCAACAAATCTGCATCAAATTATGTGTTCAGCTTGAACATTCCTCCACAGAAATTATTTTGACGGTTCAGAAGGCCACAGCTGCGGGCAACTGGTGATTGACAGCTTCATCATGACAATGTACCCGCTCATGCATCACATCTCATGCGAAGTTTTTTGGCAAAACATCAAATCACCCAGATGACTCAGCCCCACTACAGCCCAGATTTGGTGCCCTGAGACTTCTGGCTTTTCCCAAAACTAAAATCACCTTTGAAAGGGAAGAGATCTCAGACCTTCAGTGAGATTCAGGAAAATACAACGGGGCAGCTGATAGCAATTGGGAGAACTGTGTGACGTCTCAAGGTGCCTACTTTGAAGGGGACTGAGGTATCGTTGTCCTATGTACAATGTTTCTTGTATCTTGTATCTTCTTCAATAAGTATCTCTATTTTTCATATTACATGGCTGGATACCTTCTGGACAGACCCTATATACCCAAAAGAATTGAAAGCAGAATCTTGGAGAAATGTTTATATACACACCACATTCATAGCCAGCATTATTCACAGCGGTCAAAAGATGGAAGCAACCCAAGAGTCCATCAATGGATAAATGGATACACTAAATGTGCAATGGAAAATTATTCAGTCTTAGAGAGGAAGGAAATTCTAGTACATGCTCTGATGCATGGGATGAACCTGGAGGATATTATGGGAAGTGAAATCCGTCAGTCACAGAAGGAAAAATACTGTATGATTCCACTTATCGCAGGTGTTTATAGTAGTCAAGTTCATGCAGACAAAGTAGAATAGTGGTTGCCAGGACTAGGGAAGGAGGGAAGTTGGGAGATATTGGCAAACTCGTAGCTTCTGCTTCACACGCCGAGGAAGTTCTAGAGGTCAGCTGCACCGCAGTGTGACACTACTCAACTGTACATTTAAAATGGCTGAGATTGTAAATTTTAGGTTATGCATATTTTACCCAAACTAAAAAATAATAGTGTGGTAAACTTTAGAGAAGCCCAAAATAAACCATTTATCAAATGTTTAACATCTTTCTCCAAAAATATAAAGTTACCCATCTAAAATATTGCAGGAAGAAAAGACAATTTCCTATCTAATTCTCACAGCTGGTTCCAATTCTTCAATGAGTAGTTATTCCCAAACCACCTCCGAATTTCCTTCAAACCTTTTAATGCTGTATAGCAAGCTGCAATCCTAGAGAACATTTCTCAGTAACATGACTTAAGAGTACATTGTTGCCCTGGCTGGTGTAGCTCAGTGGATTGCACACAGGCCTAAGAACCAAAGGGTTGCCGGTTCAATTCCCAGTCAGGGCACATGCCTGGGGTGCAGGCTGTGGCCCCAGCGGTGGGCACGTGAGAGGTAACCACACACTGATGTTTCTCTCTCTCTCATTCTCCTTCCCTTCCCCTCTCTCTAAAAATGAATAAAATCTTTTTTAAAAAGTACATGTTAAATAACCTTTTATACTTGTATGAGGGCTGAGAAACTCAAGAAGCTGTCAGTCTGTTCCATGTATCTAGGCCTCTATTTCTATTTTGTTCATCAGTTTATTTTGTCCACTATATTCCACACATAAGTGAGACCATACAGTTGTCTTTCTCTGACTGGCTTATTTCACTTAGCATGATAATCTCCAGGTCCATCCATGATGTCACAAATGGTAAGATCTCCTTCTTTTTCATAGCCGAGTAGTAGTCCACTGTGTAAATGTACCACAGCAGTTTTATCCACTCCTCTACTGATGGGCGCTTGGGCTGCTTCCAGATCTTGGCTGTTGTAAATAACGCTGCAGTGAACACAGAGGTACACATACTCTTCTAGTACATTGTTTATAGCTACTAAACGGAACAACTGATGTGCCTTTTCTATCGTCTGTCTTCTTTAACATTTAAAGGAGTACAAAAACTAATTACAGAACCTTTGTTCTTAGGAATACTTTCTAGTTGGGAAGGTAGAAGAAAATAAAATCAGTCAGTAAAGCAACCCTAAGTAAAATTTTAACATATTAAACTGAGATTGAGAAATAGGAAAAAATTTTAATTACACTTAATTCAGTTTTTTTTTAAAAAAGGTTTAAATAAAATTAAATATGAGTGAAACAGAGCCAAGAGGTGAGGTATATATAGGAAGACATAAAAACTGTAAAGAAAGGCAAAAATAAAAGCAAAAGATAAAAAAAGAGGAGATTCCACATAGTAACATAAGTAACATGTGAAAGACTCCGGAAGGGCCAATTACAATACTATTAACAGAATTATGAAGTGTGAATAACTCAAACCTCTAAACCTAAGATCAAAAATATAAAGCGTGGAGGGGAAAAATCTCAGTGTTGTGAGCATAGAGGGAGGGGAAAAAAGAGCAGAGAGATTGCATTACTTTAAAAAGTACTGGGCTGTTCAACTGTAAATGAACAACAATAAAGTAATAAAAAATAAAAATAAAAAATAAAACAACTTTTGTCGGGGGGAGAAAAAAAGTACTGGGCTGGCCAAAGAGTTCATTCGGCTTTTCCCATAAGACGACTAGTAGCTCTTACTTGTCTTTAACTTCATTAGAAACGATTTTGTTAGATTGTATCGTGACAGCTGTCATATCAGCATAAATCTTTAAAAAAATCAAAATTGGTGAATTTTTGTATAGCCATTTTAATACTGAAGATGGAATAAGCAAATTTTTGTCACATTCTGCTTTATTATTTGAAGAAAGGTAAAAATGTGATGAAAACATACAAAAAGTGACTTGTGCAGTGCACGGAGAAGGTGCTGTGACTGACCTAACACATCAAAAGTGGTCTGCACAGTTTCAGGCTGGAGATTTCTCACTGGATGATGCTCCACAGTCAGGTAGGCCAATGGAAGGTGACAGCAATCAAATCAAGATGTTAACTGAGAACAATCAATTTTATACCCCGTGGGAGACAGCTGACATACTCAAAACATCCAAATCAAGCACTGAAAATCATTTGCACCAGCCTGGTTATGTGAATTGCTTTGATGTCTGGGTTGCACATAAGTTAAGCGAAAATACCTTCTTAACCGTGTCTCCACATGCGGTTTTCCACTGAAACGTAACAAACACATTCCATTTTTAAAACAAATTGTGATGGGCAATGAGAAGTGGATACTTTACAATACCGTGGGACAGAAGAGATTATGGCGCAAGTGAAATGAACCACCACCAACCACACCAAAGGCCGGTCTTCATCCACAGAAGGTGACGCTGTGTATATGGTGGGACTGAGCTCCTTCTGGAAAACCGAGTGATTAATTCCAACCAGTACTGCTGCCAATTAGACCAACTGAAGGCAGCACTCACAGAAAGGGTCCGGAATTAGTCAACAGAAAACACAATCTGCCATCAGGGTAACACAAAACCGAATGTTTCTTTGATGACCAGGCACAAACTGTGACAGCCTGGCTGGGAAGCTCTGACTCATCTGCGTATTGCACCTTCAGATTTCCATTTATTTTGGTCTTTACAAAATTCTCTTAAGGGGAAAAATGTCAACTGTCTGGTAGATAACAAAAGGCGCCTGGAACAGTTCTTTTCTCAAAAAGATAAAAAGTTTTGGGAAGATGGAATTATGAAGTTGCCTGAAAGACGGCAGAAAGTAGTGGGGAAAAAAATGGTGACTACGTTGTTCAATAAAGTTATTGGTAAAAATGAAAAATCTGTATTTTATTATTACTTTAAAACCGAACGAACTTTTGGGCCAGCCGAATACTAATGATGGGGAGGGTGGGGAAAAAAGAGTAGAGAGATTTCATTACTTTATAGAAAGTACTGGGTTGGCCCAAGAGTTCATTCGGTTTTCCCCATAAGATGACCCTAGTTGTGCTTAGTTGTCTTTAACTTCGTTCAAACAATTTTGTTAGATTGTGTTGTGATAGCTGTCATATCAGCGTGCATTTAAAAACCATACTAATACTAATGATAGTAAATACTAATGACAGTAAACATCCTTGGATAAAGGAAATACCAATGATAGTGAACACCCTTGGGTAAAGGAAAAAGGTTTTGAGAAAGAAGTAACCGTCCCAAGGGTTTTTTTGAGAGATGGACAAGGTTTGCATTCCATGAACCCAGAGGGTAAAGTGTATGGTTGTAAGAACTAGTAAAGGATAAAGGGAGAACATAACCTTTTTTCATGATTACAAGAAAAGTATCAATTGAAAAGGAGGCCTCAATTTTCATACAAGAGGGGGCATTAGAAAAGATTCGGTTAAAATACCTCAAAATACGGAAAAAATAAAATAAGTAAAATTTTTTCAATACCTCAGAATAAATTTTACACAGGTTAATACAAGTTTATTTAAACGTCAACAAAATGTAGGTCATAGCTGCATCAAATCTCAGAATACACTAAATATCAGAATCCACAAAGACTGAATCGGGTATTATATTACAGGAAATATGGGGTAATTCTTCCAACTAAGACGTATAACAGCGTAACACAGCATCACAGACTTTCTAGACTGTCTTTAGCAGGATTATTAAGAGGGATGTTTTGCAAAAAATATTCAAGGTCTTCATCAATTTTCTCAAAGGCGCTTAATCCTATATTATTCAAATCATTTGTGAGCTTTGTCAATTTTCTCTTTTTCAATAAAGAACTGACTAACTCTGGTGAAAGACAAATACCATACGATCTCACTTATAAGAAGAATCTAATGAACAAAATAAACTAATGAGCAAAACAGAGTCAGAGGTATGGAAGCACGGAGCAGACTGACAGTGGTCAGAGCAGAAGGGGAGGTGGAGCCTGGCTGAAGGAAGGTGCAGAGAGCCGCTACAGAGCTTATACGGATGATCCATGGACCTGGACAACAGTGTGGAGATTGCCTGAAGGAGTGGGTGGTACTGGGTGGGCGGAGCAAAGGGGGAAAAATTGGGACAACTGCAATAGCAAAAACAGTAAAATATAATTTAAAAAATAAATAAAAAACTAACTAGAAACTAGATCCTCATTTGGCAATGGCTTCGGGTGAAGTGAAAGACATCCCTAACATCACTTCCATAGATGTACTGAAATTTTACATCTCCTAGATGTGCAATTCACTACATATATCTCTGTATCTCCAGATCTACATTTAGACAGGTCTATATACAGATATCATACTGACAGTTTACTTATGATTGAGGAAACTACAACCCAACAGTCAGATGAAAAGTGCCCTCCTGCCTTCCTCATCCCACTGAAATCATGCTTTGTGTCGTCTACGTAAACTAGTCTGTCCCCCCACGACACACTAACTGCTGCAAACAAAGGAAACAGTCCAAACCAGAGTGTCATTCATACTGCAGCCACACAAAATGTTGAACAGAACAAAAACCAGTGCTCAGCTGCAGAAAGGACCCACACTGGAGGCTCCTCCTGGCAGCCACCTGAGAGGACCCAAAAGCCCCGGTGGCAACAGGAGCTATAGGCCGCCTTTTGACAAGGAAACTGTGGCAGGGCCACACTGGAAACATGGGGTAGAATATCGAACCCTGAGTTTCTACAGGGTAACTGTGGCTACATCAGAGGCTAACCTGAGTCAGCAAAAGGTTCAGGGGGACGAGTAACGATGACCACAGCCAAGGGTGACTATTCATTCAACAAATATTTCCTAACCTTTTCCTACGTGCTAGGCACCTGTCAAGCCACCAGGGACACAGCAGTAAAAGAGACAATGTAACCGCCCTCTCGGAATAAACCAATACACACAATGTCAGATAAAGCAGTGACGGGCAGAACAGTGGCGTGGAGTAGGGATACTTCTAGAAGGTGGTCAGAGAGGCAACACTGGCACAAAGGCTCAAATAAAGTGAGGAAGCCACGTGAGACTCTGAGTGTTATTCCACATAGAGGAACGAACAAACAGAAAGGCTCTCTGAGGGCACAGGCAGGGTTGTGAAAACAGAAAGGCCGATGTGGGTAGACGAGAGTGAGCAAGACACAGAGAGGAAGGGGGTGAAGTCAGAGAGATGTGAAGGGGCCAAGTCATGTGGGGCTTCAGAGATCAAGGCAAGAAACTCTGACTTCTCAATAACGCGACTGGAAGAAATGGGAGGGTTGACAGACAGGAAAACAACAAGGGAAGCGGGGAAGTAACAAGATCTGATGTGTTTTTAAAAGATTGGGTTTCTCTGGTGATCAGAGAAATAAACTTCTTCTCCGACCTCACAGGCTTAAATCTTAAATTATAAAGAGGATACCCTTGATATTCCTGCCATTCAGCCTTATTCTGTGCAGGAAGCTGTTACTGCTCTAAAAAACATTAAGATTTTTTTAAAACTATAAATATATTTGTTATGATATTGTCAGATCCTCAAGAATATACTTTTTTTCTGCATTGTTCTTTTTTTAAGTAATTATTCCAGAATTAATTTTAACCTAAACCTCACTTGTTCCCGTTTGTAGAAGATAACTGTTTTTAGGGTTTTATCCCTTCCACTGTAGACAGGAGACGGTGGAAAAACTGGAAGCTTGCCAAAGCCGAGATGCCTCTATTGCCCCCTAGTGTCCATTTTAAAGAATGAAGACCTTCACACACCAGCAATCTGGAGATGGTAAGGAGCACATTCACTGGATTTTGGAATAGAGCTTCTAGCATCCTCTGCTGACAGAATCTTGCAGTTGTAATTAAATTTCTCTTTTAAAGAACATCAATTTTCTCTAAAGTTAAAATCATTAAGCTTCCTCAAGATGTTTTTTAAATTTTTTTTCTTTCCAGTAAGCTGCAATTAAATTAAAATTGGTCATCAGTCAAATATTGATAATGAATTATAATGAAAACTATGATAAAACCCAGCAATTCTGAGTGCTTAGTATGTGTCTACCCCTATGTTTAGTGTTTCATGAATCATCTCATGCTCATATCAACTTCTGAGAACTAGGAAGAGGGTTTTGTCCACTTTTAATTCTTAAACCTTTCCCTACACATGACGGGCAGAGACGGACTGATACAGGTGGCTGGCCATGACCAAGGCCAAGGAGATAAGATGCCTCAGAGCAGAAGTCACAGAAGTGCAGTGGTGGCCCAAATCGAGACTCTCCACCACAGAACGTGCCAGCCAGGGAGTCAGAGAAAGTTCACAGAAGATAGGTGCTCACAACTAAGAAGGCACTGTCGCATCTAGCCTTTCCTTACAGTCGTGAAAACTCAAGTTTCAATTTTCTGTAGTGATGGGAAACAGGACAGCAAGGATGATGGAAACCCTCGATGACTCCAGAGTCTCCATTTAATTATAAGTTACAACCTTCTTTACCTTTAAAAAAAAATCAGAATCATGCAGATGTATTAGATATGACTTAGAGTTGATTCTTCACTTCTTTTCTCTGACCCTACCCACTTGAATTTTTATTCACTTATTAAATTCAAAGAAAAATAATAATAAGCCTTCAAAGACCAAATACTTCTAATTATTTAACAGTTGATGTAGTTTGACAAAGTGTAATAATGGTTTGCATTCTGTTCTCATTTGCATTATATTTGAAAGAACAATTTTATTACCACTGCACATAAGTGGCATAAAGTAGGAATGAGTGAAAAGCAAGCTTGTTACAAAAGAAATCATGATATGCAACACTAATATTTCCAATCCAGGGACTGCAGCAGTAACACTAGAGCTACTACTAAGCAACAACGAAAGTAAAATGCATATAAAAATAAAAATCATAATCATAAGCAGGCAGTATAGTTCTTAATGTACCTAAAGAACTATTTGGGTGATGGAAATGTCCTATATCTTGTATATAAAATTGTCAAAACTCATCAAACTGAACCTGTAAAGATTTGTGCAGATTATTATACATAAATTACACCTCAGTAAAAACCATCATATTTTTAAAAATTTTTGTGAGACTGTTTTAAGGAGAGAAAACTACAACTGTTTTGGCCTCATTTGACAGGGAGGTTCATAAGTGGTTATAGTTTGCACAATTAAGCTAACTAATTAATATCATTGGACTGTGGGGCAGCTCTCATAGTTATTTAACCATTTTCTAAAGTAAGCTTAGCACAAGGCACATATAATGGTTCTTACAGAAAGAGGTGTCTAATTACATCTCTGCGCTCACATTGCCTCTGTTCACTCTTCCATCCCTACTTCCATTTTCCATTTAAAACTGGGGATCGACATGTCACAAAGGGAAAGCACTCACTAGGGTCATAAAATAAACTTCTCAATTATAAAAACCAAGTACACTCAATTCCACTTGACAGACATTTATTCTGTACATACTATACCCTACAGGTTGTAAGAGTTTTTAAAAATTACTGTACTGTTTATATACAAGTCCTTCAACTTGAGGTCATCACACAGAACAGCAAAGGGGGGGCAGAGAGGAGTCAAGACAAGCACACAAACAATAATTTAACAAGGAAAACAGCACAAGTTTGCTATGGGAGGCAGAAACCAGGGCTGAGAAGGACCACGTGCAGCTGGTACACAGAGAAGGTGTTTGGAGGTAATCACATTTGAAAAGGTCGCTGACTGAACAGAATTTTAACAAGCAGAAACTGGAGGAATGAGAAGGAAGCATCAAAGTTTTGATCAGTATCTACTCAAAACTAGTGAACTCCTTTCTCAGAGAATATTAATGGGCAAACAGGAACTGGTGAGGTCTGACACATTTATGAATCAGACCTTCGATATGTTAATTAGCTTATACTGATGAAATATTAGACGTATCCTAGAAAAACATGTTCTGAGTTACTGATAGAGGCAGTGCCAAATAGGGGACAAGTTACATGCAAGGTGTGGAAAATAATAAAAGAGAGCAGGGAGCAGGTAAAAACACCTTTAAGAAAATAATATCATAAACTCAACTGAGGGAAAATTGCTTACTTTGTTTACAGATATAACTCACTTCACTGAAAGGGCCCGTTCCCCTAAAGTGAAGCAGTTTAAAACGCACTTCCTCTGTTAGATCTCCTACTGGGAATCCTTTTATAAAGTTTATAAAGTCATTTTTTATACCTCTATTTCCCTTATGAATATTTCAATGATTCTCTATATAAATGAACTTGACAGATATATATTTGAACTTGACTAAAATCTCATCCAAGACTAGTTTTATGGAATCTTTGTTTAACAAAATGAACCAAAAAGATTACAACTCATTTCTGAAGAAAGAAAAACAACAGAAAAACCACTAAACAGCAGGACATAAAAGACTCAAAGGAATTCAAATGAAATCTGTGCATGCTAATATAGTAACCAAATCCTAAGAATTTAAAGATTGCATTAGCATCCACAAGCTTTGTCTTTTTTACTCCTTTGAAAAAAGGCAACTAATATGTCCACAACAAACAAAATAAAATAAAATAAGCAGAGTGTATGTATGTCATGCGATGTCAAAGGACTATATACAATGGCTAAAATCACCTCCAAAAAAGGCAAATGAATAACTTGCCACTACTACAACGGCAAGTACCAAACACTGAGAACAAATTTTTGCTCACCACATAGCTGCCAGTTGGCTCCCCGCATCATCTGTCCTTCGTAACGGAAGCACTGAATTCTAGGTAGGATCCTGACTTCCTAAAGTAAATACTGCATTTCTCACGTGAAAGAAAGATACAAAGTTCAAAATAAGCAGCCTTCTCTATCCCTCTGCCATCCTGCTGACAAAATGCAATATTAATGGCAATCGCTTGAGAACCCACCTTGACTCCTGTGTAGTGAGGATGGCAAAACAAAAACAAACAAAAAACCAGAAGCAGCCTAATGTGATGTCCTGGGCCTGCAAACTAATTCTGGTCCATTTAACCTGATTTCATTTATGTGACAAAAAAAATTTAAAAAAGGGTTTCTATCTTGTTTAAGCTATTGGCACTTCCCATTTGGTCAGCAGCCGCCAAATAGCAATGCTCTGACCGATATGTGGACAGGCTGGCCCCTTGGAGCAGGCTCTGCTCCGCCGGCTCCCGGCTGGAGGAAGCACAGTCTGTGACTGCAGTTCTGCCATTTAATATCCAGATAAGGGAGCAAACAAGCAAATTGAGTAAACTATTTAACTTCTAAGGGACAAGAGATGAAGAAATTAATTGCTTAGTTAGTGGTACCTTTTTACATTTTTGTGCTGAAAGATTTATACTTTTATTTACACTTAGACACATTTCTCACTGTGCTTACTCCTAATCTGTAATTGTTGTTGCTCCTATTCTGAAACAGGTATCTTTTTTTTCATTTTCAATTTTTTAAACTGGATACTATTAAATTAATCTGTCATGAAAGTTCTGAGGAGTTCCTTTTGGTTTTTGGTAGACTCATTTTAAATACAATAATATCTAACTTCTTTCCTAATGTGTACTCTTGATATTTCCAGTTTGACTTATGTAATTGGCAAAAACGTCTAGAATAATAAATGTGAGTTACCATCTTCATTGTATTCCTTACCATTTTCAAGATTTTATTTACTTTTAGAGAGAGAGGGAGAAGGAGAGAGAAACATCAACTCAAGAGACAACATCGATTGGTTGCCTCTCGCAGGTTCCCTGACTGGGGGTGGAATCCACAACCCAGGCATGTGCCCTGAGTGGGAATTGAACCTGGACCTTTCCCTTTGCGGGACAACACCCAACCAGCTGAGCCACACCAGCCAGGGCTGTATTCCTGATTTTAAAAAGAGAGCACCTCTAATGTTCCTTACTTATAACACTGACTGCTGATATGAAGCATGAATAAATTATTTAATATGGTATAAAAGTTTCCTTTTAGCTTCATTTTTAAATGTTTTTATTAGCAATCACACTAAAAATTTTTAATCCACGTTTTGCTACGTATGAAAATAGATGACTGTAATGATACACAGCAGGCACCCTTCAAAGGGTTCTATGTACATTCGCTCACTCATTTAATGACCCGTACAACTGCAGCTGATTAGCCCCACTTTAGAAAGGAGACAGAAAACAGAGAGGTTATGCAACTTGCCCAAGGGCACAGGGCTGAAAGCGAAGGAGCTCTAGTCTGGCTCAAAAACCCACTCTCTTAACCACTGCTCTGCATCACCCCCCTATACCTGTATTTTCCTTCTTTCTACTGCTGGACTGCTCTTACAGCGCCCAACCGACCGTGGAGGCTGGGAGACAACCTAGGTGGCTACCGATGTTGAAGGCACAGGTACTCACTAAGGTACTTCCAGTAGTAATGGAGACGGAGAGAAACGGAGAGGTCTGGTATAAAAGCTGGAGGCAGAGCCACTGAGTCCAGTTAACGAGTTAGAGCCAGGATGTGGAACAGGAGGAAAAGAGAGGGACCGATGGTGACTAGGTGTTGTGGCCTACCCACAGAGAATATTTAGAACTCTGCTTCCCGTGTATTATATTAACTGTATGTTCCCTGGTTTTCTATTTCCCTTTATTCTTCCTAATTGTTGCTTTCTTATAGCATTGCATTATATTAAATCCTTTTTGGAACACAGTAAGATATAAAACTTATTCACTAGTACAGTACTTAACACTTATTTTCTATACGTGTTCGATATTATTGCTTGGGGTTTTTTTTCTACCTGTTCTAGATTTTTAACTTAACATCTGAATTGCCTTATAATGAAGGACTATAACCCTTCATTGCTTGTAAGCCCATTCTTTGTTTCTAATTACAGGCACAGCTTATGATCAATGTGGAAACTGGAAAACAATAAAAAAGTATAAGGCAGGAAAAAAGCCTTATCCTCATTCTCACAATCCAGAAGCAAGGGGAACGTTTTTCCAAGCATTTGTATCATTATTGCCTATACAGATTTACCTCCCTTCCTAGTGCTACTGAAAACTTATTAAACATGTGTAATACTGCATAATATTTTATGATTATATATGTCACCTGTCATTCCCCTTATTATTAGATATTTACTTATGGTATTTCTAATTACCCCATAATGCACATACATCAATACATCATTTATTTTCAAACATTTTTGGACATGAAAGCTTTCTGTCGAGACAAAGCTCTGAGCAAGCCTAACCATTTTTTTTGGGGGGCACCATGACATTTGTTTACATTTTGCCTTTAAAAGCCAGAACAAGCCCTGGCCAGAGTGGCACAAATGGCTGGAGCACTGTCCCATACACTGAGGGGTCATAGGCTCAATTCCCGGTCAGAGCACATGCCCATGTTGTGGGTACAGCCCTGGCTGGGGCACGTGCGAGAGGAACTGATCAATGTTTCTCTCCCTCTCTCTCTCCCTCCCTCCCCCTCTCTCTAAAGTCACTAAGCACATCCTGGGGTGAGATTTAAAAAAAACAAACAGAACAAATACTACTTTCTGGAACGTCATCTTACCAGTAACGCACAAAGTGCACTTATCGCACAGCAGTCAGTGTCTCAGTGCCACCAGTGAAGCAGACCTGCTCTCCCCAGTTCCCTCGTGAAAACACAGCAGGACCCAGTTCTACCCCCACTGCCCCCAGAGCACATTCCAGAACCATCATTTGAGCACTGCCGTGATAAGTAGCACTTTGTGCATAATGCTCCCTTCCAAGTTCCTCAGGACAGAAGCCCAGAGGTGATATTACTGAGTTTAAAGGCCATGAACATTTTTTTAAGGCTTTGGATACTTAGTAACATAGTTTCAAAAATAAAAACGACTGAGAGAGGAACTGGCTGGATTCCTAGGATAGTACCTGTTCATAGCCCTTCAAAGAACACGATGGTGATGATTAACAGACACAGCTCAAGAGAGGCCTAAAATACACAAGAATGAGCGTGCTCCCAAAGGCCAGGAGCTTGCCGCCTCCCACACCATCTGCAGAAGCAGCCAAACACTGACACTTCCAGGGAGATCAATTTTCATACGCTATCAGAGAAATACTTCCCACAAAACAGTAAAATAAAATCACTCCTAAGTTATTTGGAAGAAAGAGTATTCTCACATACATTTTTCTATGTAACCTTCGAAGTGGCTTCACCGTCAGAGAGACAGGGCAGCGACAGCACAGCCACCTTCACAAGAAACAGCACTGTGTCAGCAACGTCTCAGGCCCGTCAGTGTCCGCGAGGCGTGGCACAGATCACACCTGTGGAGGCACGCTGACACAGCTGCCCCACGGCCCCAGCTCCGACTGTCCGACGGTCCGACTCTCCGGGTCAGTGGCCACGCTCCGCCCCAGCCGACTGCAGGTGTGCAGGCAGGGCCCGCCCCGACCACCCGCAGGTTTCAGGGCCTAAGCATACTTATTTCTTCAGAGACCACAGGTGATTCTTACAGTCGGACTCAGGGTTTTTTAAAAGTTATTTTAAAAAATATTTTCCCATTAATTTCAATAATACTTGCTGAAATATTCAGCCTCTCAAGTATGTGAACTTGGCTGCCTTCCGACTCAGCAGAATGTCTCAGTGCTTTGTAAGTTTCTGAGCAACAGAGTAATCCAATTGCACTCAGGAATCCCCAGATGGAGCCCTGCCTGCCGTGGAGTCTATTTCCACTCACTAGGAAACGAGCACTATGTATCATTTGCAGTGTGGCCCATGTTACAAACGGTTTAATCTTGAGGCCGTGAGGAAAAGCGGATTGAAAGAAAAGATCCTAGAGGCAAAGAGACAAGCTAAGTGGTAGAAAATAAAAGTCTGATCTTAGCTGTTGAGTTGAGAATACTGTCGGAGCTTAAATAGGGACATGTTTCGCGAGTGGTCGGAAAGCTGGACCTGAAGTTCTAATGAGAGGCTCTGAGTTAATAGGAGGCATGAGGACAAGAAGATATAAGCAGCTCATCTCCAGCCAAATGTGAAATGACAAGGTAAGCAAGGTAGGCCCTCAGGGAATGCTTACAGCTGGGGAAACACGATGGGATACGAAGCAGTACCAGTGGCTCTAGCAGAAACACAAGCACCACCAGAACAGGGATTTGTCGGCTTCCCTCATTGCTGCATCCCCAACACCTGGAAAGTACCTGCTGCCTAAGAGGTGCTCAGTAAATATCAGCTGAGTGAACAAAGAGGCAGCCAACCAACAGTATAAAGAAATGACAGAGTTTCAAGGAAGGGTAAGTCTACGTGGTCCAAGACTGCAGAATGAGCACTGAAAGGGCCCTTGGGTTCGGGACCTGGAGTCTGTCACTGGAAGTCTGTGCGAAGAGTTCGGGGAAATGGAAAGTGCAGAAAATGACAACTAAGATCTAAGGAGGAAATGTGTGGCCATAAGGCAGAGGTGGCAGATAGAGATGCTGCTTTTGAGACTTTGGGTGATAAAGAGAAAGAGGAAATTGCATAGTTTGGGAGGAAAACTGAGTTAGAAGGCGATTTCAGTAAGCTTGCAAGCTTAGAGCCAAGAGCAAGTAGAAAGGAAAAGCTGGAGGCACAGAAGAAAACAAAGGGCAGAGGTCTGAGGGGGAAGAGTCCAAGTACGAGACAGAAACGGGAAGTCAAGGGCGCCTACAGAACGGCCTCAGTTAGTAGATGGGAGAATCCTTATATATCCCAGACTGTAAAACTGTAATTAGCATTCTGAGAAAATCTCTTATAATTTTGCTTAGAACTACCTGGAACTTGTTTCCTGAAGTAACTAAATTCAGTTTCTGAATCAACAAGCAAAAAATTACTAGACCCTAAGTCCAACCAACCACAAACACAAGATTCTTTCAAAGGCCAGAAACATCAGAACCCAATGTTGAAACGGAGGCCAAATACCGCTATGCAAATTGCCCACAATGTTCACGCCCAAGACAGACAGGAGCAGATTTCCTTTGCCTATGATCTCTGACGCCACGTTGATGGAGACAGCTGCCAATATCCCAGATCCCAAGTACAACACAGCAGAAAAGTGTCAGAGCCCAAAAAACAGCCTGAGGTTGCCACTCATCTACTATCAAACCACAAAGTCTCAAACCTGAAGGCCTTCATTCAAGGCCAGGTGTGTCTCCACTGGCCTGAGCATCATCCCATACACGAAAAGGTCGCAGGTTCAATTATCAGAATCTAGGAAGACAACTAGAAAGCCACAACTCACAATATATTCAAAGTTCCCAGCTGTCTGCTTTACCCACCATCTCTGCCCAGCTGCAAGAATGTTTGGTGTGGCGTGTCTGATGGGGAAATAGAAAGAGAGACGGAAGAGTCATAAGAAATCCCCCACTCCTGTTGTGTCTCCCTTCTGAAGTTTCAGAGTTAACTCACAAACAATACTAATAAGATCTGCATTATCCATTAGTGTATACTTTAAAACTGAGGCTGTTGCCCCAGCCAGGTGTCTCCATTGGCTGGAGCATTATCCCACACACCAAAAGGTCGCAGGTTCAGTTCCCAGTCAGGGCACATACCTAAGTTGAGGGTTTGAGCCCCTGGCCAGGGCTCATGAAGAAGGCAACCAATCAATGTTTCTCTCTCACACTGATGTTTCTCTCTTTCTTTCTCTTTCTCTTCCCCCTCCCCTCTCTCTAAAAAATCAATAAAATATATCCTTGGGTGAGGACTGAATGAATGAATGAATGAAATGAGGCTGTTGTGGGAATACATCAGCAATAGCTTGCTTTGATCTGCATATTATTTTATCAGCATCTTCTTTTTACTATGTTTCCAATAACAAGACATCATAAAAAGACAATGATTTATTTCCAAAAAGAATCAATGCATATAATCCTTTAAAAAAATTTTTAAAAAAGCAAGCTGTTACTCAGTCTCCTGATAGACATTCATTATTGCCATGAAAAGCTAAACCTGACAAATGGGTTTCCGAGCCCACACCCAGGACAGTTCGCATCTCTGCACCAGTGACATGAGGTTCACTGCATATCACCCCACGTCACAGGTCTGCCTCTCTGTTCATAAACCTTCTGTTCTAGACAACCTGAGTTTCCCGTCACCTTGACTCCATGCCTATCCACTGTGCTTTTGTTCCTGCCATCCGTTCTTCCCAGACGGGCTGTGGCCTTCCCCCACCACCTGCACCAGAATGTCACCCTCTGCAAGGCTCATTCAGATTCCACCCCCTCCAGAAAGTATTTCTTCTGGGTCCTGCTCTGTGACTCTGATCTGAGCAGCCACATCTTCCCGCCTGCCTCTAGTGAGAAAACTCAGCCACACACTAATCAAGCGACATGCAACAGAGTATCATGCACTTGCATGGATTTAGGCCTTAGCTTCAGCAACTATTTTCCTGCTGGCAACACCTTTGCTTCTTCCGTGCTCTGTTCCCCAGCCCCTTGTTAGCCTTGCAATCCTGAAGTAGTCAGCTCAGGCTAGCATCACAAAATACACAGGCTGGGTGGCTTAAACATCGGAAATTCATTTCCTCACAGTTCTGGAGGCTGGAAGTCCATGATCAAGGTGTCAGTGAATTTCATTTGTGATGAGGACTTTCTTCCTGTCTTGTAGATGGCCACCTTCTTTCTGTGTTACGTGCAGACCCAGCTCTCTGGTGCCTGTCTCCTTATAAAGACACTAATCCTATCCATTCAGGACCTACCCTTATGACCTAATTCAACCTCAATTACTTCCAAAGAGTCTCCTCTCCACAGACAACCACAGTGAGGGCAGGGGGCTTAAAGGCTTCAACAGATGAATTTTGGACACACACAAACATTAAATAGATAACATTCTCACATTTAATAGATCAACCTAGTATGACCTAATCTGCGAACTACCCAAAGTTAAGTACATCTTTCTCACGTCCATAGCATGTTGTGGGAAAGAAGGACATTCTACACTGTGTGACCTGGGTGTATGCTTCCTGTTGTTTCTGATTACCCACATGCACCTGAAAGGAAAATGACAGATGAAGGTTCTGTCTACGTCCAGTAGATAAAACATTTCACTTTGTATTGTTCAAATCTACACTCTTAGTAATCGTGATCTTAACAATTTCCGAATCTCCCTTTGTGACTGCAGATTTTCCATTTCTCCTTGTAATTCTATCAATTTTTGCTTTGAGTGTACCATGTTAAATGCACTGAGGTCAAGGACTGCCAGGTTTTCCTGGAGAATGCACTATTCTTTTTGCCATCAGGTAATGACACTCGTTTTGCTAATCAGGATTATGAACTTGAAGCATATTTTGTCTTAAATTAATTTTATGATACTAATTGGTTATCTTTTGAATACTACTTTCCTGATCTATTCCTTTTTCGGTCAGCATTTCTGTGTCAATACATTTTAGGTGTATCACTCATAAACAGAGTACGTGTGAATTTTCCCATCCAGTCTGAGAATTGCTGTCTTTTAAGTGGCAGGTTGGGTCCACATGCATCTATTAGGAATAACGATATATTTCTATTCATGCCTACCATCTTATTTTCTGATCTCTGTTTACCAAGATTTCCTGCTACCTCTTGTGTCTCCCTTCCTGCCATGTACTGGGACATTTGAGTTTCATTCAAAGACATATGGATAGCATTGCAGTGAAAGTCATGCAGACAATGAGAAGATGACTTTTCTGCAGGAATTTTAAAAACAATAACAAAATGAACTAAAGATGAATCTGCTTTATATAATCACCATTTGCTGACAGTTCTAAAAATGTCAGTTCAGAAATTTATTTTTTGTTATGTTTGCTATTAGTGCAGAGTTTTCATAACATGTGTAAACTTCAAATTAGCATGTTTTTACCTTTTAAAATTGCCCTTGAAATTAAATGAATTTGAAGATTCCCAGTTATGCAGTCTGCACCACCTACGTGCACCTACGTCGTCAGCTGCACGCGTTTTCAGATAATGCTTTTAATGGTTTGAAATCACTCCAGCTTATTTCGGGGCTAAGTCCATACCTCCAATCCGCTGCACCACATGTTTCTGCATTTCAACAGCAGATTCAGATTCAAAACCATGGTTATTAAGGCACAGACAAGACTGGAGTCCCTTCCACTCCGCTGCTCTTCCGCTGCCAGGATGAAACACGAAAGGTGGCAGGCCACGTCGGCGGCAGAACTCCAGAGGGCAACATGTGAGCTCCTCGATAGAACCCGTCAACAACGTTCTAGGCAACGAGTCATTTAATGACAATGTTTGCCATTATTTAGACATTTTCTCTGAGTTTTACTGATGAAAACTTTAATAGTTTTTACCAAATATCTTAGAAAATGAGGAATTTTCTATAACATAGATTTTAGTAAAAATATTTCAAAAACAGAGATTTTTTTTTTAAGCCAGTAGAGTTGATATTGAAAAGAAAAAAGATACGGTCAACACCGCAGTTTTGGAAATTTATTATAAAACATGATTTTTAATGACAATGCCAAATTTATTCTTAAGTACTTCTTTTCCTAATATTATATACACCCAAGCACACACATGTGTACGCATGTTTGTATATATGTGTGTGTGTATATCATTTCATGCAAAAAAATGTTTTTTCAAAATTAAAATTAAAAGCTTCCTTTGATCCACTGTGACAAACAGATGGACCAATCTGCTACACTAGGTGAATGTGCGCTTGCAAAGAATGCCCAGTTAGTGAAGTCAGTGACAGACTTGCAAAGCTGTCAATTCTCTTCTGACCACTATTTGTGTCATTTCTTAATTACTACTAAAAATAATTTATCACACAGAGGAAGGCGGTATTAAAAAATGATCCACTCCAGGTATCAAATACACAAAGTATACCAATGGTGTCCTTGGTGTTTTCTCCTTTTACTATTTTTGAGGTTATACAATTCACTTCCATTCTGTGAGCAATCACTCAGTACTATAAACTACATGCTTGACTTAAACTGATCTGAAGTTAATTAACATCTCTAGGCCCCTCCAAGTAATACATGTTCTTCAAAATGAATGAACTGATCCCACTACCACATCTTCCACATTGTTTTTCACAAGAACTGGAGGTCCACTTTGTTTTTAAATCCCACAGATTTATTCGTCATTACCATTATTTACACTTCCTGCTTGTGAAGATTTAATAAAATATTTATTAATCAATTTCTTTTTCAACATGCTGCTTCCGGCTCTCCACGCATTATTTCTGAATTCTACTCCTTTGTTCTTGAAATGCATCCTTTAGAGCCGAACTTTCAACAAGGGCTCTCAGTAGTCAACTCAGACCTTTTTCTTTTTAATTTGCTCTCACTCGTGAATCGCAGGCTAGCAGGGAACTGATATCCACACTCCTCTAAACTGCCCCACTGAGCTCTTAAATCACCGCTGAAATACTCACCTCCTCCTCTTCTGAATCACCGCCACCATCATCATCATCTTCCTCTTCTTCACGCAGAGGGGGCGGGAAACGACCAATAGCTTCCTCCATCCGATTAACTGACTCTTCCACCATCTTCGGGGGCAGGGGAGGGCCAATCAACTCATCGTCAGAAGAACCGGAGCTCTCTTCACTTCCGCTGCTGCTGGTGTCACTGAAAACAGAAACAGGACTCTTTGCCTCTGCCACGAGGAAGGGCACACCCTAGAGACAGTGTCCACGACTGTCCTCTTAACACCTGAGTGTTGACACTGTTTTCATCTTAACAAAGTAAAAAGCTTAATTTACCCACTTATCTTACCTAGGCATAACTGAACTCAGGAATAAAGGCCCATTCTACATTAGAGGCCCACTAGGTCACCTCCCTCATGAAGGGCCAGCAGAACAACTGGAACGTGTAAGAAAAACTACAAAAGCACAACACCCACAAAAGAAAATCACTGTTTAGCATATTTGAATCCAATCACTGTTTGCCACAAGAGCAAATAAAGCCAGTCATGTAAGAAAGTTAGTATTATTCCCAAAATGTTTCCATATAACTTCTGAAATACAAATTATTTCTCAGTTCTAATTCAAGTTTGCTGAATTGCTAAAATGTTCAGTGCCACATTCCTGGATCCTAAAAATATCTTATTCTAGTGAGTATCATATTGATTCTCCACTGGTTTTCTGTCCGGGACACCTGAGAACTGTAATACACATTCTCATTACAATCTTTACCAAACACCTCTACCCTCTGGAAGCCACCACCACCCACCATCACCCCACCTCCTGCCCCATCCCAATGGGTCAAGAATTGCCTTCCTAATTGTATCAATTAATATATCAAAGATTTTATAGGACTCAAAAGTGTCACGCCTTCTACTTAAGTATTTCCAGTGTGCAATCTCAAGAAAACGTTCCTGTCCTTTGTGTTCCTTGCTGTGTCTCCAGCATCTAGACAATGCCTGGCACATCTACTACAGAAAAAAATGGGGTTTCCCTTGTTCTTTCATCTCACTTCACTACTGAAAGGAATTCGTTCTCACCTGCTATCCTTATACGTGGGGCTAGCAAAACCTCCACATAACAGAGTTTCCGTTTGCTCTTCCGATGGTCCCGCTCACTCCCTGTGCTCTGGTCCCACAGGCCTTCGTTCTAGTTCCAAGCAGACAGGGTAAGCCTGGCTCAGAGTGAGGGCCTTTGCACCTGCAGGTCACTCCACTGGCACTGATGTCACATGGCCTCTCTCTTCTGTGAGGTCTCCTGAAAAGGCACCTCCTCAAAGAGGCCTTCAGGGCCCCCCCTTTTTAAACTTTCAAACACATCCTTGTAAGTCACTACTGCCTTAATTGCCTTCCTGTGATTATCTTTACTAGTTACATCCATGCTGTTATCTCATTTGATTGGTTATTTAGCTGTTTATAACCTGTTCTCCCTCCCCTCGACCCCACAACAATATGAGCTCACACACTTCATCCGACTTACAATTGCTGTATCCCCAGAGACGGTCAACAAATATAATAAATAATAGCTGAATGGCTGAATAAATTTGCACTGAAGTAGTCACACTCTCCTTCATGATTAAGTCACACGTTTCCAACTGTACTGGTTTAGAAGTCAGCCTTTTTCAGTGCAAAATGATTCGGGCCACAGAGAATTCTTCACTGAAATGATGGTGACCCTTGGAGCCCGTGCTCTGACTGAGAGAACCAGCTCAGAAGCCAGCACGGAGCTGGACTAAATGGGGCTGTGCTGATCTCACAGCTGACTGTGCAGGCCTCTGCCCCACCCAGAACTGGATGTACTTAAGCCAAAAAATAAACAACCTTTAACATATTTTCAATATTCTGAAAAACAAAGTCCATAAAATTACATCCAAAAATGCCCCTGACAGAAAACAGAACACATTTCATGTTTGAAATATGCCTTTGATTCAATGCAGTGCCAAAATATGAACCAGAACCCGAGAAACAATATGTATTAGATGAAAACACAATTAAGAATCAAATCCTAATATTTTTCTCAGCTGAGTTTTTCAAAGACAGCTTAGCTAAGCATTAAAAAGATGTATAGTTATACAATTGCAACTTAGGAATTAAATTCACAAGCAAATTCATTTTCCCCTGGTACTAATTTCTTAAAAGGAAATGCAAACATCTGATTCCTACCTTCCCTCCTAGAGTGTATCAATATTTCTCACCTATCTTGTAGCTATATTTCACTGAATAAGTGACATATTTCTTCCCAGTATCTGTATTTCAATGGCAACTTACATCCCTATAACATTTATTCAAAGCCAATAAGAGTGATATATAGGGAACCTATCCATGCATGATGTATGTGATCTAGTGGCTCAGCTTTGGTTCTGAATGCAGACAGATGCGCATGGCATGTACAGAACATCCGTGACTAGGTCTCCCCTGGGGAATCAGGCCTGCGCTGTACCTAGGCCACTTTGAGACTTGCTTTTGCTAAAAACTCCCTCACCCTGAATTGAGGAAACAAATGTTTACTGCATATCTTTAAAGTAACTTCCTAAAATCTATGCTAAACCTCTCAAGTTTGGGTGTAACCAGTTCAACCTCTTTTCCCTTTACATTTGCAAATGACCTTTATCTTGAAGGGATTAGCAACATTCTTTCTTTTGTTATGGTAACCA